>CAMRHE010001388.1:0-115635 GCA_947044405.1 Leptodactylus fallax | reverse complement strand
CTTCGGCTATTTTTAGGCATACAGTATGTGGAAAAAATTCAGCAAAGAAAAAATGCTTCCAGAAATAGAAGGGTTAATTATTTTTGTGAAATAACAAAATGAACCGAATATAAAAAAGAGAAATGTAAATATCTTCAATATTTGGTGTGACTTTTGCCCTTTGGAGGAGGAGTCCTGGAAGTGAGGATCCAGCCCCCACAGATATATCCAGTCTGTCTGGGATGACATGAAGAGACAGAAGGATTGGGGCAAGCAACATCCACAGAAGATCTGTGTTTAATTCTCCAAGATGGCGACAGGAACAACTTCCCTGCCCAGTTCTGCCAAAAACTGTCTGCAAGTCCCGAGAAGAACTAATGGAAGGCAAAGGGCAAAGGTCACACCAAATATTGATGTCATTTACATTTCGTTAATTGACAAAAATAAACTATTAACCCTTCTTTTTCTGAAAGCTTTCTTATGTTTCTATGTTTTTTCCACTACTGTCTGAAACTTTTGCACAGTATTGTACCTACGAGCTATTAGACTCCTCACTGTCTGGAATCATATGACAGTAATCGCCCTCGGTGTCGGATTATTCCGCATGATCCGGAGATGATCTCAGTTGTTTACATGTTGTCAGCAGGTTAAGAGCAAATGTGACTAATCCCATGAAGATTTCTTTTGCTGCTAAAGTCTAGTTTTTTGGTAAACCGTGTGATTACGGGCACGGGTAAGGGCGATACTTCTATTACACAATATAAAGGGGTTGTCCTGGAGTTTTATTTATGGCTTATCCTTAGTGTGATGATTCCACTTAAATATGGCTATAACTCAAAGATGTATTTTGATTTCTGGGTATCATATCTCCCTCTTATTTCCATTTACTCATAATGTGCGCAGCTCTAATCCTAGATGTATGTTGTCAGTAGTGGCAACCATGGAACAATAGGGCTCTGTATCCATCCCAGAATGGCTCCATTGAATTCCTATATAGCCCTGGGTGATCAAATACCCATGCATTGTTCAGCCTGGGCTGTTGATCAGACATGGTTGATAACATATAGAAGGCATTGTATCATTCCATTTAATCCTATCTCCTTACAAAGAATCTGGACTTGAGTGCGTTAGTCAGCCTGACTTGCCGTCGCCGGTGACCTCATTCTGGGTGGTGTAATCAAGGGTATAAAAGATGAGGTAAGAGGTCAGTGAGGTAGAGACTGGGCTGAGACTACAAGAGAATACTATGATGAGACTACTAAGAGACTACTGGGATATACTGTGTTGCTGCTGCTAGAAGCCTCTACTGGTTATTCACACATACCAGAGCATGTGTGAGTGTTGGACTACAGAACCACATCAAGGATATGTGTGGTAAAGTAATTATTTCACCTTTATTCCCTTTTTATTTTAAGTACTGTATATTGCAACTAGTAACTGTTAATGCTTGCATACATCTGCATATCTGTTCTGAACTGCATGTGTTAGATGTTAATACCGACCCATTTAGGGGTTAATAAATATATCAAATTTAGAAAGCTTGTCTTGTATTTATCTTGTGGACCCAGCACTCACTGGCGGTGAGTGTGGTTTTTAGTAAAGAAGTCTCAGGTGTGGACCAACGCGGTGTTGGCGCACTGAGGATCTTTCACACTTAGTATAAACCATAAAGATCTCATTGGTGGGGGTGACATGTTGCCCCCACACAGATCAGCTCTTTGGACTCCCTGGCCTCCTGTAAGTCACAGGAATAGAGTCAAGTAACAATTCACAACTAAAGGCGAGAGTGACCTCATATCCCAACATATCCTATATAGTAGTGTATTAATGTAACATCTTTGCCCGTTCGGTCCTCTGCGCCATCCTCAGTAGGAGGAGTGTCCATTTGTGAATTCTTGGCTCCTGCTGTTTTAGCACAGCTGGGTATTTGTTGCTGTGTGTCAGTTCAGCCAGTGCTATTAGTCCTCTGGTTACTATGGAGTTAAAGGTTGTAGCTATTAGATTGACATTCCCCCTTGCCGATCGAGCCTAGGGTGGATTTCCTTTATATAGTTTTGCAGCCCTCTCTTCTATGCTTGCTATTAGCTTATCTCAGCTTGCTGGCTTTCATACTGTTTGCTGTATATATATATATATATATATATATATATATATATATATATATTTCTGACTTTGGCTATTCTCTGTGACTACTCTATTGGATTCTGATTTTGTACTTCACTACTCGACTGGTTCTGACCCCTGGCTTCCTGGTTATCTGTGTCTGTTGTCTGTCTTGTCTGTGTTTTGTGTTACACTTGTTTTGTAGGAAGGGACTAACGCCCAGTTGTCCTCTACCTCCTAGGGTAGTGAGGCAAGTAGGTAGGGACTGGGGCTGGGTCGAGTTTAGGACTCACTGTCTCTGTCATTCCCTTCCTCCCAGGTTTCAGCAGCAGCTACGAAACCCCCACCTAACTTCTAATTTATTTAGTTTTAAAAAAAAAATGTATAATTACCTTGATCACCAGGGCGGTCATGTGACCGCCCCAGGCACACTTTCTAGTAATCTGGTGACGTTTCATTTCCCCGTTTCCGGAAATGGAACATCACCAATACTCCTCCCCACCTCCTCATACTTACATGTCTTCCCCTCTGGGACGGCTCCTCCTCTTCTTTGACTCTGAGGTGCCTCCAACACATGTGCAGTAGAGATGACACTCCATCTCTACTGCGCAGACGTCTGAGGCACTTCTAGCCTGTGCACGCACCATCTCTGCTACATAGGCGTCACATAGCCAGGAGAGTCAAAGAAAAGGAGGAGCCGTTCCAGAAGGGAAGTCTAGAGAGGAAGACAGCTAAGTATGATTAGTGAAGGGGGGTGGGCTGAGTTAGTTGGTTGGGAAGGGCTAGTAGTGGGCATATAGCCAGGGAGACAGGGAGGGGGTGAGAGAGGAAGGGGGGGGAGTGAGGGGGAGGTAGTGTGAGTCAGCCTACAACTACCATGATGCATTGCATGAGCTAAAACAGAAGGAAGCTACAAGATGGGATATAATACTGTGTGAAGGGGCAAATATGGGACATTATACTGTGTGGAGGGGCCACTATGGAACATTATACTGTGTGCAGGGGCCACTAGGGGATATTATACTGTGTGGAGGGGCCGCTATGGGACATTATATTGTGTGGAGGGGCCGCTATGGAACATTATACTGTGTGGAGGGGCCACTATGGAACATTATACTGTGTGGAAGGGTCACTATGGGACATTATACTGTGTGGAGGGGTCACTATGGGATATTATACTGTGTGGAGGGGTCACTATGGGACATTATACTGTGTGAAGGGGTCACTATGGGACATTATACTGTGTGGAGGGGCCAATATGTGACATTATACTGTGTGGAAGGGCCAATATGGGACATTATAATGTGTGAAGGGGCCGCTATGGGACATTAAACTGTGATGAGGGACGACCATGGGACATTATACTGTCTGGAGGCCACTCTGTGACATTATATTGTGTGTAAATGATGCGTTATACCATGTGGAGCCCAGTAAAGGGGACGATATGCTGTGTGTGTGAGGGGGGAGGCAAGTCCAAAGTTTGCTATGGGGCCCAGTCTTTGCTAGTTATGCCCCTGTCTGTATATGACCCTTTATTACATGGTTAATGTGGCGCTGCCATCTCAGGCACATACAGCGCTCCAGGGCTCAGCATCTGATTCCTCTACATGCACTCTGGTGGTGAGGTGCTGGGGGTGTATATAGAAGAGTCAGATGCTGAGTCCTGGAGGGCTGTATGTGCCTGAGATGGCAGCGCCTCATTAACCATGTGAGCTGTCAGTCGGCCCCCAGCAAATCAGCAGAGAAATAACAGCAGAGAGTATAATATAAGGTAATATCATACAATATAATGTAACAGAATATAATATTATGGTCTGTATACAGCTCTGAGCCATCAGATTATGGGAATTTACTGCCCTCATGTCTACCCTCCCTATCATACCCTCACCCATAGGCCCAACTGTATCCATAACCTCCAGACTATCCATCACACCTGACTGTATTCATAACCTCTACCGTCTCTTTACAACCCAGCTGTAGCCATAACCTCTACACCCTCATGACACCCTCACCTATAACCCCAACTATCTATAACCTCCACACTATCCCTCACACCCCAACTGTATCCATATAGACATTATACAGATAGACCCCCTCCTCCCTCACATCCCAATTCCCATGGCCCTTCCAAAAGATTTTAATTAATAGATCATATAATAATCATATTAACCTGGTTAATCCACCCGGAGGCCACCAAAGGTCTTTACCCAAGTTCCAGGATAATTTCAGATAACCCACAACTCATTATCCGAGAGAAACAAGTTTAAAGCCAGGCAGAACCCAGACAGAGTCCTTAATATGCCCGGTAGTTCAGGCAGACCCAAAAAAGTCCTATTAGGTTCACGAATACCATTAGTAACTGACTTTCATCCGAATTCACAATCATTGGACGATCTTACGAAAAGGCTAACCCAATATTCCGGAATTTAGGAAACTTTTTCTACCATGTTCCCGACGAGCTAACAATTTAAGGGACAGACTGGTCAAGTTGGACATCGGATCAGCTACCAAAAAGTGTAAACAGAAATTCTTCTGTACCCCTAAAGAGGGCACATTCCCCTGCCTCATTGGCTTACAATGTGCATGCCTATTGTGCATCATTTGACAGCGCAATCAGATGACTGCGACATCGCGTGGTGATGTCACACGCGGCTGCTGCCTCCATTTATTCTCCAGCCACTCCTTACTTTTGAGCGCAGCACCAAAGTCAACCAGAAATAAACTAAATTAATCCTTATTAACCCTTCTATTTCTGGAAGCATTCACACTTTGCAGTATAATTTCCAAATCTGCCTAAAATGTTTGCATAGCACTGTATGGAAAATAATTATAGAACTGAATTCACTCCCACATCCAATCAAGAGTTGTAATTGCACAAAAAAATAATCTTGTAAGGGTGGGTTCATACTTGCGCTGGAGTCCGTCTGCCGCGAACCCAACCTAAATGTCGGAAAACTGGATAGGGAAAGGTTTGCGACACATTGCTTAAAACCCCATTCACTTGAATGGGGTTTTAAAGCAATGCATGGGTGTGCGCTTACACCCTCTCCACCGCGAAGCCGTTTTTTTTCGTCGGAAACAAAGTCGGACATGCAAGACTTTGTGTCAGTCTAATCTTTAGTCTCTTTCCATTCCATACATACTCACATAATATAATCTCCTGGTATCTACATATAGATTCAGGAACCATTACAGGTACAGGCACATTATCTTGCACTAGTTGTGATTGCAATTCCGCTGTCTCTGATGAGGTTTTTCTGATACTAATATAAGGCTAGGGCCTACTCAGAAATTTCATTTGTGACTCCCGTTGCTTGACCAAAATGTCTGCAGAATCTTTATTAGTCTCAAGGAAAGACTCGGGTGGATTTCAACAAATCTCTAAGCCATTTTTGTGGCACAAAATAGTTGCAAATCTGTGATTTGAGACTATTTAACACCACTTGCACTGGCTTGGACACTTTTCCAAGAGTGGATTGGGACTGGGTGGGGGCATGGACAACAACTCCACTATATTTATAAACTTTTACAAATGGGCGACGAAGGGAAGCACTTAATTCATGATGGAATAACAGCACCCTCCGCTGGCGCAGAAAACATTAAGAACGGCATAAAATACATAATTTTTAATGAATTTTTCTATTAATTTCTTGCCTCATATCTATTCTATTTGGTAACAGAGACATCCAGTTTGGGTTACGTTTCATGAAGTAGACTCTCAAATGTGTAAAGATTTTAAAAAGTGGTCCTTGTATGCTCCAAAACAATCCATAACCTTCCAGCCTGTGATTAATAAAAAAAAAAATACAAATATAAAAAACACACAAAACGAATAAAATCTGTGTTTATTAACTTCAGTCAGAGAGAGGTCACATGACACACTGTGGTGGTGGGGATGGTGATGATGAAAACGCGAAGAACAATGACATCGTATGTGTTAACCCATCACAAGTGAGCAGCACTTCCCATTGGTGCAGGAGCCTCTTTCCCACAATGGTAGAGAGCACACTCCTTGGCAGATCCCTCCTGTTCTTCGACAATGTTCATCCAGTTCATTCACGTAAACTAGAGGAAGAACAAGGTGGGATTTAGAGATTACACAAAGAAAGTTCTAAAGGAGTAGTTATCACCAAATTTGTCAGAAGGGATAACTGCAGCATCAGCAATGTGACCCCACTATTTTATATTATTTAAGAGGAAGAACAGTTTCCAACTCTTAGTCAACGTCATTGCCTTGGGTTGATGGAGGAGGATGAGGATCTGGGTCATAATAGTGGAGGAACTGGGACTCCTAGACTGAATGAGGAGGAGGACGAGGAAGATTCCCCCTTGGATGCAGAAAGGGCCCATGATATGCCGAACATACAGCCAGGGGAGGAAGCTGACCTGTATTTCTTCCAAGATGATGATGTTGACAACGAACACGCTGGCCAAAAACACCAACCATGGCAGGCCTATGGGTCCATGGCATTCACAGCGACAAGTGCATTATTAGCATCAAGCAGAGGGATGAATACTGGATGTCAATGCTCATAGACCCTAGCTATAAAGACATTCCCATAGGGAAGAAAAATTTGAATATTATCAGGATAGACTGTATACCCAGTTTATCCCCCATTTAGGGAGACCACTGCAACTGTCAGTCACACGCTCTGCCCGATCCCATTCCACCTCCTCTGCCAGTTCCACAGATAAAAGTGTTAGAAGGAGTAAAACAAGAGGAGCAGCACTCACCTAGTACAGTATCTAGAAGACGATGAACCAGAAACTTTTCAGCTTACAACACTAACCAGAGCCACAAAAGGCAACAGACACCCACCAGATGTACCAGCGGGTATAGTTGTACCTAGAGTGCACCTATAGTCCAAGCAGGTAACTCTGACCCCATGGAATTCTGGGCCAATAGGAGCAGTGGAAGGAGCTGGCCTAGATTGCCATGGGAGTTTTATCCTATCAAGTGTTATGGCTGACAGGGTATTCAGTGTTGCCGGTGCTGGTGTAACAACAAAAAGGACAAAAAAAAGTCTACAGGTAGTGTGGAAAAAATTACTTTGTGAAATAAATCGTTCATGGATCAGTGAGGACTTTCCCACTCTTATGGCTGATGTCTCCGAATAGTGATGTCACCATCTCCCTGTATCATCATCTTCTATTTACTGTACTGCTGTTGATGCCACTCCTAAATATGTAGCACCACTGCCACCACTCACCAGACATGTCCTGCCGCCTGGTCCATTACATTCCACTGTACCACACTGTTCACATTTGCCCCTATAAAGGGATCATTTTTGGTGGCTTTTCCTTTTTTGAAAATCCACTTGTTCATCACTTTTCATGTGGCTCACAGCCCCAAATTTGTCTTCCAAATAATAATAAACACCTGTAGAACTTACAAGTCATCAAAAATGGCTACATTTTCTACAAAACCATTGCTTTTTGCAGAGTATTCTACACTATATTTTATAGATAGGTTGCTAGGAGCCCTAAGAGTATTCTACACTATGTTTTATAGATAGGTTCCTAGGAGTCCTAAGAGTGTTCTACACTATGTTTTATAGATAGGTTCCTAGGAGCCCTCAGAGTATTCTACACTATGTTTTATAGATAGGTTCCTAGGAGTCCTAAGAGTATTCTACACTATGTTTTATAGATAGGTTCCTAGGAGCCCTAAGAGTATTCTACACTATGTTTTATAGATAGGTTCCTAGGAGCCCTAAGAGTGTTCTACACTATGTTTTATAGATAGGTTCCTAGGAGCCCTCAGAGTATTCTACACTATGTTTCATAGATAGGTTCCTAGGAGTCCTAAGAGTATTCTACACTATGTTTTATAGCTAGGTTCCTAGGAGCCCTAAGAGTATTCTACACTATGTTTTATAGATAGGTTTCTAGGAGCCCTAAGAGTATTCTACACTATGTTTTATAGATAGGTTGCTAGGAGCCCTAAGAGTGTTCTACACTATGTTTTATAGATAGGTTCCTAGGAGTCCTAAGAATATTCTACACTATGTTTTATAGATAGGTTCCTAGGAGTCCTAAGAGTGTTCTACACTATGTTTTATAGATAGGTTCCTAGGAGTCCTAAGAATATTCTACACTATGTTTTATAGATAGGTTCCTAGGAGCCCTAAGAGTATTCTACACTATGTTTTAAGACAATTTAAGCTATGGTTGATACCAAACTTGTCCGGGGCCACGGAACCTTTCATGTGTGGTAAGAGTAGGCCCTCAAACACACTCATAATTTGTATAGGATGAAAATTTGGTGGATCTTCTATATTTTCATTGGTATGGGGATAAGCCAAGTGGTCTTCCATAGGTTTGGGAAGAACTGCACTCTCAAATTCAGGTTAAATAAGTCTGTTAATATCCCACCTAATTGGCTCCTGCAGCTTTTTGAGGACTCTGGGAAGCAGGTGATAAGGTCCGGGTCTCCTTGTTAGGTATAGTTCTGTCAAGTCATCATCGCTGAACTAGTTTCTTTGTATAGTATGATATTCTGTGTATGTGTATATAGATATAATGTATTTGTGTGTATACTTATAGTGTATATGTGTGTATGTAGATATAATGTATTAACGTAATGTGCAGGATATGGGGGCCCTCTGAAGGCTGAAGAGGGAAGAAGAGGCCGCAAGCAGGAGTGAAAGGTAAATTAATAGGGGCAGTTACTAGACCTCCACTGCATAGTACTATATATATATATATATATATATATATATATATATACTGTATATATACAGTGGGGAAAAAAAAAGTATTTAGTCAGCCACCAGTTGTGCAAGTTCTCCCACTTAAAAAGATGAGGCTGGCCTGTAATTGACATCATAGGTAGACCTCAACTATGAGAGACAAAATGAGAAAACAAATCTAGAAAATCACATTGTCTGATTTTTTAAGAATTTATTTGCAAATTATGGTGGAAAATAAGTATTTGGTCACCTACAAACAAGCAAGATTTCTGGCTCTCACAGACCTGTAAATTCTTCTTTAAGAGGCTCCTCTGTCCTCCACTCATTACCTGTAGTAATGGCTCCTGTTTCACATTGTTATCAGTATAAAAGACCCCTGTCCACAACCTCAAACAGTCACACTCCAAACTCCACTATGGTGAAGACCAAAGAGCTGTGGAAAGACACCAGAAACAAAATGGTAGACCTGCACCAGGCTGGGAAGAATCTGCAATAGGCAAGCAGCTTGGTGTGAAGAAATCACCTGTGGGAGCAATAATTAGAAAATGGAAGACATACAAGACCACTGATAATCTCCCTCCATCAGGGGCTCCATGCAAGATCTCACCCTGTGGGGTCAAAATGATCACAAGAACGGTGAGCAAAAATCCCAGAACCACACGGGGGGACCTAGTGAATGACCTGCAGAAAGCTGGGACTAACGTAACAAAGGCTACCATCAGTAACACACTACGCCGCCAGGGACTCAGATCCTGCAGTGCCAGACGTGTCCCCCTGCTTAAGCCAGTACATATCCGGGCTCGTCTGAAGTTTGCTAGAGAGCATTTGGATGTTCCAGAAGAGTATTGGGAGAATGTCATATGGTCAGATGAAACCAAAGTAGAACTGTTTGGTAGAAACACAACTCGTGGTGTTTGGAGGAGAGTGAATGCTGAGTTGCATCCAAAGAACACCATACCTACTGTGAAGCATGGGGGGGGCAACATCATGCTTTGGGGGTGTTTCTCTACAAAGGACCAGGACGACTGATCCGTGTACATGAAAGAATGAATGGGGCCATGTATCGTGAGATTTTGAGCGCAAAAATCCTTCCAACAGCAAGGACATTGAAGATGAAACGTGGCTGGGTCTTTCAGCATGAGAATGATCCCAAGCACACTGCCAGGGCAATGAAGGAGCGGCTTCGTAAGAAGCATTTCAAAGGTCTTGGAGTGGCCTAGCCAGTCTCCAGATCTCAACCCCATAGAAAACCTTTGGAGGGAGTTGAAAGTCTGTGTTGCCCAGCGACAACCCCAAAACATCCCTGCTCTAGAGGAGATCTGCATGGAGGAATGGGCCAACATACCAGCAACAGTGTGCGCCAACCTTGTGAAGACTTACAGAAAACGTTTGACCTCTGTCATTGCCAACAAAGGATATAGAACAAAGTATTGAGATGAACTTTTGTTATTGACCAAATACTTATTTTCCACCATAATTCACAAATAAATTTTTAAAAAACCAGACAATGTGATTTTCTAGATATGTTTTCTCATTTTGTCTCTCATAGTTGAGGTCTCCCTATGATGACAATTACAGGCCGGCCTCATCTTTATAAGTGGGAGAACTTGCACAATTGGTGGCTGACTAAATACTTTTTTTCCCCACTGTATACATGACCCATCTCTATGTGTGTATAATAGCGTTATATATTCCATATGGAGAACACTGTAAAAAAAAAATATGTATATACACTGCAAAGCACAAAGTAATGTATTTTGGTTACCTCACTTCCCCCAAAGTGCATCTCAATAAATTAGAATATCATCAAAAAGTTTTTTTTTTTTTAGTAATTCAATTGAAAAAGTTAAACCCATATATTATATTGAGTCATTACAAACAGAGTGAACTTTTCTAAGTGTTTATTTCTGTTAATGTTGATCATTATGGCACAGCCAAGCAAAACCCAAAAGTCATTATCTCAGAAAATTAGAATATTATATAAGACCAACTGTAATAATAATAATAATAATAATACTAATACTAATAATAGCTTTATTTATATAGCGCCAGCATATTCCATAGCACTTTACAAATGAGAGGACACATGCACAGACAATATGAGACATTACTATGTGACAAAGAAACATATCAAACAATAGGAGTGAGGGCCCGGGCATAAGAGCTTACATTCTATGAGGAGATAGGGGGACACAAGAGGTCAGAGGGCTTGTTTGCTACCATGGTCCGGCCATCTTTTAATAGAAAAGGTTGTGTAACTGAAGCTGTATGAACCCGTCACCAGCCGGTATCTGAATAAACAGTTAGTAAGTGCAAGGAGTGCAGTGTAACTTCTAGATGGAGGGGCCGGATCTGAGGAACAGAGGAGGAAGGATAAAAGATGTTATTGTTCTCCACCTCCGCACACTACACTGTGATCAGGTAACGTGATAAGCCTGACCATACAGATATGATTTTAGGGCAGTTTTGAAGCTGCTGTAGTTGGGGATTAATCGGATTGTCTGGGGTAAAGCATTCCAGAGCACCAGTGCAGCTCGAAAAAAGTCTTGGAGACAGGAGTGAGATGATCGGATAACAGGGGATTCAAGTCTAAGGTCATTGGTAGAACTGAAAGGACGGTTAGGGCGGTAGACAGTGACGAGAGACGAGATATAGGGGGGTGCAGCACTATGGATGGATTTGTGGGTCAGTGTGATATTTTTATATTGTATTCTGTGATGGATGGGCAACCAATACAGCGACTGACACAAGATAGATGTCTCGTCTGCATTGTTGGGTCCGGTGTCTCTCATCTTTCTCTTGACAATAAGGTCAGGCGAGTTTGCTGGTCAATCAAGCACAGTGATACTGTGGTTATTAAACCAGGTATTGGTACTTTTGGCAGTGTGGACAGGTGCCAAGTCCTGTTGGAAAATGAAAATTCCATCTCCACAAAGCTTGTGGGCAGAGGGAAGCATGAAGTGCTCTAGAATTTCCTGGTAGACGGCTGCATTGAGTTTGGTCGTGATAAAACACAGTGGACCTACACCAGCAGATGACATGACTCCCCAAACCATCACACTAGACCTCCAGCAGCTCGGATTGTGGCCTCTCCACTCTTACTCCAGACTCGCGGACCTTGATTTTCAAATGAAATGCAAAATTTACTTTAATCTGAAAACAACACCTTTGACCACTGAGCAACAGTCCAGTTCTTTCTCTCCTTGGCCCAGGTAAGATGCTTCTGGCGTTGTCTATTGGTCATGAGTGGCTTGACACATGGAATGCAACTGTTAGGGTCTTGCCAAACGTAGCAATACCCTGACACTACTGCAGCGGTCTGGGAGGAAGGACAGAGACAAGTGAGCCCTAATCTCACCCCAGCCTCTGTCCCTTCCTATTGCCTCAGTTACCCTAAACGGTAAAAGGACAACCTGAAGACGAGCCCTATACTGAGTAAGTGACAACACTGAACAGGACAAGACAAAACAACACAGAAGCAGAGTGAGCAAGCCAAGGGGTCGGTAACAAACGAGCAATGCAGTACAAAATCACAATCAAGAGAATAGTCACAAGGCAAGCCAAAGGTCAGAGAAATAGCACAGTAAATATCAAGGGCACAAAGAGAGCACGGCAAAGTCAGAGCAATAACCGGCGACCAAGTGAGGGCTGACAACCTGTTTATAGAAATTCTGGGCAAGCCCCAGACTGGATTGGTAGACAGGCTGTCAATCACACAGGCAAGGCTGAGATTAACTATATGCGGTCCAGAGAGAAATGCTCAGAACACGGGTGTGGTTGGAAATCCATTACATTGTCTAGAACCGTGTTCAGATTGAGCAACAAGAAACCTACAGAAGGAACTAAACTGAAAACGCCTCCTTCACCGCAGCGTGCAAGTGGAGGGTGGCGCAGAGACCCGAACAGGCAGAGACGTTGCAGCAACACTTGTAGCCCATGTCCTGGATACATTGTCTGTGTGTGGTGGCTCTTGAAGCACTGACTCCAGCAGCAGTCCACTTCTTGGGAATCTCCCCCAAATTGTTGAATGGCCTTTTCTTAACAATCCTATCAAGGCTGTGGTTATCCCGGTTGCTTGTGCACCTTTTTCTGCCACACGTTTTCCTTCCACTCAGCTTTCCATTAATATGCTTTGATACAGCACTCTGTGAGCAGCTTCTATAGCAATGACCTTTTGTGGCTCACCCTCCTTGTGGAGTGTGTCAATGACTGCCTTCTAGACATCTGTCAAGTCAGCAGTCTTCCCCATGATTGCGTCTCCTACTGAACCAGATTAAGGAACCTTTTTAAATGCTTAGGAAGCCTTTGCAGGTGTTTTGGGTTAATTATTCTAATTTTCTGACATAATGACTTTCGGTTTTCCTTGGCTGTAAGCCATAATCCTCAACATTAACAGAAAGAAATACTTGAACAATTTCACTCTGTTTGTAATGACTCAATATAATCTCTCCATGGCCTTTTTTGCCACTGGCTTATTTCTATCTACATTTATCTTATGATATTTCATGTGCTATTTACACCTAGATGATTTGCTGTGTCTTGCTATATGTCTTCTTCTCCCTTCTTCTTGTTTTCTCCCCTTTTTCGCTCTCTCTTTCCTTCCTCTGTGTATTGTTTGATGTTATATATCAATATAATAGGAATTTGTGATCCTTTATGGTATGTAGTTCCCTGGACTGTAGGTATATAGTGTGGAGCTGTAAGGGGCTATATAGGATTATACTGTGTAGTACAGGTGTCAGAAGTGACCCCAAAGAGCTGATCTGTGTGGGGGCCACATGTCACCCACACCAGTGAGATATTTATGGTCTATACTAAGGATAGGCCATAAATAAAACTCCTGGACAACCCCTTTATATTGTGTAATAGAAATATCGCCCTTACCCGTACCCGGAATCACACAGTTTACCAAAAATTTAGACTTTAGCAGCAAAAGAAATCTCCATGGGATTATTCACATTTGCTCTTAACCTGCTGACAAGATGTAAACAACTGAGATCATCTCCGGATCATGCAGAATAATCCGACACCGAGGGCGATTACTGTCATATAATTCCAGACAGCGAGGAGTCTAATAGCTCGTAGGTAGAGACACTGAAACATAAGAAAACTTTCAGAAACAGAAGGGTTAATAGTTTATTTTTGTCAATTAATGAAATGAAGTGAATTAAGAAAAGAGAAATATAAATCCCATCAATATTTGGTGTGACCTTTGCCCTTTGCCTTCCATCAGATCTTCTCGGTACTTGCAGACAGTTTTTGGCAGAACTGGGCAGGGAGGTTGTTCCCGCCGCCATCTTGGAGAACTAAACCCAGATCTTCTGTGGATGTTGCTTGCTGCAATCCTTCTGTCTCTTCATGTCATCCCAGACAGACTGGATATATCTGTGGGGGCCGGATCATCACTTCCAGGACTCCTCCTCCAAAGAGTAAAGGTCACACCAAATATTGATGGGATTTACATTTCTGTTTTCTTCATTCACTGCATTTTGTTATTTGTCAAAAATAAATTATTAACCCTTCTATTTCTGGAAGCATTCTCTCTGTGCAGAATTTCTTCCACATATGCCTAAACTCTTGCATGACCAAAGATAGCCGGAGGGCGCTACAACCATAACTACTAGTCACAGAAAGATTAGATAAGGACCTGCTGACATAAGCTCCTTTATTGAAGGCATTTTAACCAAATTTGGCTTTAAAGGGGTCGGTCACTTTCAGACCAATATTGGGAGATAAATGTTACTGTTTGTATAATAAAAGGTTCTACAATTTTCCAATATACTTTCTGTATCAATTCCTCCTGATGTGCCGGAGGAGTCCAACACTGAGTGTATGTTGGTCTGTAGATGCCACCAGTACAACCAAATAAGGTACTTTTTCCAAATCATTTCTCCAGTGGGCAGTGTCCCAAGCACTAGCACCAGTCATGAAAAGAGTTGGTGGGAATACGAGCTGACAATAAGCAGCTAGGGTGATGCATTGATGTCCTGGAGAATAACCAAGAAGCGCTGGTCTTACAGACAGAGTCTCACAACTCACCTAGAGGCTTTGAACACTGCCATACTATTCCCATTGACTCACTTTAGTCAACCGCAATGAAAATCTATACAGACTTGTTGGGCTCGGACAGAGCTAGAGAGACCAGCATAGAGACAATACATTGTTCATTAAGACCCTTTTGTAGGGAGGGAGAACCCGCCAGAGATGTAGTGTTTGACCTCTTGATCTGCTGCGATACCTCAGCCTGAAAGTGGTCAAAGAACGTAGAGACTTACACCCACAGGGCGAACAAATAGTGATATACCAAGACCTGGCACCATCTATGCTGTATAAGAGAAGACTCGTAAAACCTCTCACAGATCAGGAGCAGCAAGATAATGTATAAATGGCTGTTTCCTTTCAGCCTTACGTTCAAAAAAGAGGGCAAACGTTCCACCATAAGGAAACCTATAGACCTACTCCTTGCGTAGTCACTTTTGGACATTCAGCCATTACAAATCACCACATGGATGGCAGTCACTGACCAGCATCTGAAATTATCACCTCTTCTACGAATCTGGCCTTGGTTCTTAGTAAGAAAATCCAAAAACACCAAAGCGTAAGAAGCCAGAACAGAGAACTCCACATCTGTAGTGATCAAAAAGTAATGTTAAAATTAAAATTAAAATGTAACTTTCATTTATAAATATGATAAAATGGGCTCAGACCCATAAAATAAACAATTACACCGGGTTAAAATACAGGGGTAAATTCCCTACTAGTTTAGGAGGTGCAGACGTAGTCACTTATTTAATACCTCTTGTATGGCTCTGTCTCCTGGTGCCGTAGTCTCTAACATTGAATTATAATATTCAGACTATGCATCAAATATAATACGTGCACTGAATATTACGATTCAGTATTAGAGACCTCAACACCTTTATTCACTAACCGATATACCTGATAACACAGGGTGAAATTATCCCTTAATATTGAGGAATTGCCCTTATATAGATGATAAGAGGGCAGAGCACTGTTAGGACTCCTAGGAATCTATAAAACAAAGTGTAGAATACTGTTAGTGCTCCTAAGAACCTATCTATAAAACATAGTGTAGAATACTCTTAGGGCTCCTAGGAACCTATCTATAAAACATAGTGTAGAACACTCTTAGGGCTCCTAGGAACCTATCTATAAAACATAGTGTAGAATACTCTTAGGGCTCCTAGGAACCTATCTATAAAACATAGTGTAGAACACTCTTAGGACTCCTAGGAACCTATCTATAAAACATAGTGTAGAATACTCTTAGGGCTCCTAGGAACCTATCTATAAAACATAGTGTAGAACACTCTTAGGGCTCCTAGGAACCTATCTATAAAACATAGCGTAGAATACTCTTAGTGCTCATAGGAAACTATCTATATAACATAGTGTAGAATACTCTTAAGGTTCTTAGGAATTTCTCTATCAACTTATTTCAATGTGAAAGTAACATTATTATACTCTTGGGTTAGAGTATAATAGGTGGAGGCCCAGAGGAGGCGTAAAAACAAAACAAAACAAAAAAAATCATATTCGCCTTTCCTTTTTTCGACTTTCTTGTAGCATTCAGCGTTCTCTTGTCCGGCCCTATTTTGTGACATCATTGGCCCACGTCCCCACTGGGGTCTGTGACTGGGCCACCAGCAGTCTCATGGACACGTCAGACGTCACCAGGAGAATGCCGGATACAGTGAGGAGTCCCAAAAGAGATGAAGAAAGGAGAGTATGAATTTTTATCTTTTTTTTTCACCTCCCCTTAGCCTCCAGCTATTATACTATGGTGTGTGATGTGATTCCAGAGTATAATGCGGCAGCCATTTTAGTTCACCCAAAACGAATCTCTATTTGTTCGTTTTTTTAAAAAAACAAGCAATTTGGAATATTTGTGTCGATACGGGCTCGATATGATCCGATTCGCACATCTCTATTCATATTACTTGCTTATTTAGGAGTCTGAGCCTTTTTATCCTAATTATTAATAAAAGTTATATTTTAGTTTTTATATAATTTAGTCCACTCTTCAGTTTGATAAAGCTGAGACCGGGGCAACACTGAGACTTTTTGTAGGGCTACTTACTGATTTTATCCATTAAACTGTCTGTAATTTTGTGGCTGCAGCTGTCACACAATAGTTGTGATGATGAACGAAGAGGCTTATAACAAACATGGTTTGGCCGAACCTGTGACTTTTGGACTTCTCTAACCACGACTTGCTACTTTTCAGACCCCAGAGTAAAAAAAAATCAGAACCCCGGGGAGGTGCAGAAACATAATAAATATCTTACACTCACCTTTCCTGACCTCTGTATGGCTCCACTGCGGTGTCCGGTCATCTCTCCCTGCATCTTCTGGCATCTTTTAGTATCCTGGGCAATGTCAGCAACCCTGGGGCCATTGTTATAACCTAGGAGGCTGGAAGAAGCCAGTAGACGTTAGGAGAAAAGATCAAGTACTGCAATGGAGGCCTGGAGAGGTGAGGATGAGCTGTTTATTATTTGACCCACCCCCCGGGGCCTCCAATTCTTATAATCTGGTTTCTGGTGGGAACCTATAGCATAATAGTAACACTTCCGGTTCGTCCTGAACAGAAACTTGTAGGCAAACTTTGCAACTATTTACAAGATGAATCTTGTGATTTTTGCTCCTCACTACTCAATACCTTGTGACTCTATATTAATGTTAATGAATGGAGTCACATTGTGACCCCGCAGGTGCTGCCCCACATGAGTGAAAGAATCACAAGGTGACCTGGGTAGCTTTGGTAACACAACAAGAGTTGTGGTCATAGTTATTGTGTAGTCTTTGCCTTAATCTCAGGTAAATCTGTATCTGCGCCAGCCCAACATACAGGGATGTACACCTGAATCATCTCACTGGGTCATGTATATATCGGGGCGGCCATACTACTCAATTGTTGATCAAATCATCCATTCACCAGTCACCAGGACCCCCAGAAGTCACCTTCTCCTATACAGGCACCAAACCATACAACATTCATGTCCCTCTGGTATTGACCTATAGCAGACATAGCAGCTCTCCCAGCTTTCAGGTGATCTCACCCACCTTCTGACTCATTAGTATTCACTACCCTGTGATGTCATCTCAACACAGTGAATATTAATGAGGAGGTTACTGGGAGATCCTCTATCTGTTTAAAGATACAAAAAAGGCTTCCCCCAAACCTCCTTACCAAGCTTCAATAGTAATAATGATGTGATGAGGCCTACTATTGCAGAGTCGTCAGAATACTTCTGTAGGTAGCAGCTAGATGAGTTGCACCTAAAATCTGCAGTGTACAGTGTGAAGAGGAAAGGGGCGAGAACCGTACCCTGAGATGCCCCCCGTATTACAGATCACGGTACCTGACACACAGTCTTGGGCTCTCACATACTGAGCTCGGTTTGTGAGGTAGTCTAGGATCCAGTTGGAGAGGTGGTGGTCCACTCCAGCAAGGCCCAGCTTGTCTCTCAGTAACCTGGGCTGTATGGTGTTAAAAGCACTGGAGAAATCAAAGAACATTATTTTCACCGTGTTCCCTGGTTTCTCCAGGTGAGACAGAGCCCTGTGCAGAAGGTGAATGATGGCATCATCTACCCCAAAGCCCGGCCGATAAGCAAACTGAAGAGGGTCCATAGCTGGGCTCATTAGAGGGTGGAGATCAGGGGCGCACCGCTAATGAGGCAAATTGAGGCGGCCGCCTCAGGCGGCACTGTCCGGGGGGTGGCATTTTTACTATTTCATGTAAACCAGCCCAGGACAGGCCGCTTTAAAAAAAAAAAAAAAAACAGCTGAGCGGGGCCTGTCCTGGGCTGGTTTACAAGACGTCGCATCTCAGCGCAGGCAGCGATACAATGACGTCATCACGCCGCCTACGCTGAGACACAGACGTCGCGGACAAGAGGAGGCGGCGGCGGCTGCATCAAGGCATCGCAGGTGAGTATAGCTTTTTTTTTATATATGTGACAGCTTGGGGGAATTAAACTCAAAATGGCGGCTTGTCCTGGTCCGGACAGCGGTGGTTCATGGTACTGGGCACCGGAAAGATAGCTTTCAGACGGTCCAAGTGTAAATAAAAGTGGCTTTATTCAGCTTAACTGCAACATAACAAAACAACAAAAAAAAACCTATGCCACAGTTAGGGCCTAACTCACTCCTTGAGCCCCTAACTGTCCTGACTGTTGCTCAGCTCCAGCAACCGTCCTCTGTGGACGCCAGCCCTTCTGGGACAAAGCCTCTCTCTCTGTCCTAGCTGGTCCACTTGAGCAGCCGGACTAATGCTCCACTCAGCAAAAGTCCCCTGTGGCCCCAGCCCCTCTGGCACAGACCGTCTATCTGTCCAACTGGTCCACCATTTCCTGCTCTGTGCAGGATACTCCAGTCCTCTGGAGTTACACGCCACCCACTCAAAGGTGTGGCTGAAGGCCTTTTCAGGGCTGGGCCTGGGTCGCTCAACAGCGCCCTCTGGCTCACATACCTACAATATATAAATAGGCCGTAACCTGTTGGAGTATCCCCAGCAGGTCAGGACCTATTTATTTACCTACCCCGCGTCTGCTCGTGGCCGCCCCCGCTTCCCCTTCTGCTATGGGATGCAGAAGGCGAAGTGGATGCCGCCGTGAGCGGCCGCGGGTATCGGTAAGTTAGGCCGCAAATACTACTATTATTATAGTCCAGGGTTTATTCAGACCCTAGAGTATAATAATCGGAGGCCTAGGGTTGGTGAGGGAACATAAAAACCAATGTTACTCACCTCCTGCGATCCGATGTAACTCCGAGCAGGCTTGAGGCCTCTGGTGACATCATCAGGTCGCGTCGCCGGCCTGATCACGTGACGTGTGTGCGCAATTAAACAGGGCCGAAAGCTGCAAGGAGTGCACCGGTGTCCAGGATAGGTAAGTAAGTCTGGTTTTTATGTTTGTATTCTCCCCTGGGTCTCCAATGATTATACTCTGGGGTCTGAAAAGACCCCAGAGTATAATAATAGTTCATGGGTGGTCCACTATGGGGCATAATACCCTGTGCAGGGACCACTGTAGAGCATAATACCCTGTACAGGGGCCACTATGGAGCATAATACCAAGTGCAGGGGCCACTATAGAGCATAATACCGGGTGAAGGGGCCACTATGGAGGATAATACCAGTGCAGGGGCCACTGTGGAGCATAATACCAGTGCAAGGGCCACTATAGAGCATAATACCAGTGCAGAGGCCACTATGGAGCATAATACCGTGTACTGGGGCCACTTTGGAGCATAATACCGTGTGCAGGGGCCAATATGTAGCATAATACCATGTGCAGTGGCCAATGCGGGGCATAATACCGTGAGCAGGGGCCGCTGCGAGGCATAATACCAGTGTGCAGGGGCCGCTGCGGGCCATAAGACTGTGTAACATTGTGTGCAGGGGCTGCTGTGGGACATTATAGTGTGTGTAAATGGGGCGCTATAAACATGGGCTATGGCACCTGTTTATATTATACTCTGTCTGTTTATAGTGACCATGTGATGTAATTGTAGCCTTTTCACATACTGTAGACATGTACAGGACGAGGCTGTAGTTACATGACATGGCCGCTATGAGATGAATGACACTATGTAAACAGAGAAGCGGTCACGGCGCTTACACAGGTACCATTCAAACAGCTGGTCAGTGGGGGTCCTGGGTTTTTGAACCCCACTGATTAGTTTATTAATGACCTGGAAAACCTTTTAATTAGTTAACACCTGGGGCATTATTAATAAGGGGCACTATTTATACAGGGTACACACGGATGTTATTAATATAAAGATGCACTTGGGGGTATTATTCATTATAGGGGGGTTATATCATATATTATATAATTGGGGTAACAGCAGGATGGGGGCTTTGTGTAGGTGAGGACAATGTGGGTCGGTGCCTGGAAAAGTGAGGAGCCAAAGATGTCTTTGTTGCAACCTTTACAGAGACAAGTCACAGCTGGAAGAAGTGGCAGGGGTCCAAAGGGAAGAGACGGGAAATGTGAAGGATTAGTCAGAAACGTCGCCTGTAAGTCACAAAATGTTACTGCACTGTATTCACCTAAATGACAGAGGATAAATACCTGAGTGATGGGGGTCTGTCTGCTGAGACCCCCACTGAGCCTGAGAATTGGGTTTTTCCCCCCACTGGGTGGGAATCCAGCCTGACCGCCGCCATATATATAGGTGTCACTTGGTGGATGGACGAACCCGCGTGGCTCTCATTCACTTCAATGGGAGTGCCAAAGATACCAGAAGTCCAGTACTCAGCTATCTGCGGGGCTCCTATTATAGAGAATGGGGGCCACGTGGGCTCGTCCATCCACCAAGCAGAAGATGTGTGAAGTTACTTTCATTGTTAATGCCGTGTTGTTGATCTGATACTGAAGTAATACAGGAAGAAGAATTCTTAAAAACTGTTTTTATAACTTTGTGTATTGTGTATATTGTGCGACGATAACAGTGTGTTAAACTAGTAGCATGGAAACTCAGTTTTTTGGGGGTTTTTTTTTTTGGGGGGGGGCGTCTTTCTATAGTCCGCCTCAGGCAGCAAAGAGGCTAGGTTCACCACTGGCGGAGATGTGTGAGAACCAATCTCTCTAAGATCGTCAACAAGTGGGATGTCAGTGCTACAGGTCTGTAGTCGTTGAGGTCCATAGGGTGAGGTTTCTTTGGAACTGGTACCACACAAGAAGATTTCCATAATTCAGGGACTATTTCCAGCTTCAGGCTCATATTAAACATATATGTAATAATACTACACAGCTGATCCCCACAAGCCTTAATTAGCCTTGCACTGATGTTATCCGGCCCTGCTGCTTCCCTAGCCTTGATCTTTTTCAGCTTTTTTCTCACTTGGGCACTTGTGAAGTTCAGACTGTGGTCAGATAAAGACGGATTTCTGGATTTACTGGTCTGGTGGGAAGTAGCCACAGGCGCTGAAGTAATTTTGGTGGTCAGGGGGACAAAAGGACATGCTGGGGTGGAAAGAGCTGGTGTGTGGTCAGATCTATTGAAGAATAGATTTAGTTAGTTAAGCCAATTAACATCTGCCTCTATCTGGCAGACAGACTGTCTATGACCCGAAATTGACTTAAGCCCATCCCAGACTCCCCTTATGTCTTTTCTTTCCATTTACTTTTCCATTTTATTCTTATAATTGACTTTTTCTTGCCTGATTTGATGCCTAAGCTAATTTTGTACCTCCTTCAGCCCCTCCTTATCTCTTGCCTTGAATGCCATCTTTTTCTCCTTAAGTAGTGTTTTTATATCAGAGTTAATCCATGGTTTGTTATTAGAGAAACACCTCACCACTTTTGTGGATACTGTGTTGTCCACACAAAAATTAATGTAGTCCGTTATGCAGTGTGTGACCTTCTATATCTTCCCCATAAGAATCCTGCAGAACTTCCCATGTGGTTGTGTCAAAACAGTCCCTCAGAGTCTCATCACTCTCCTCAGACCATATCCTCACTGTGCAGGTAACAGATGGTTCTCTACGTACATCTTACGTAATAGTGGGATTATCAATAGTGAGATCATAGTGAGTGGGCCCCAACTTGGACATGTTTGTATACTGATACTATGAGTATACGGAGAGCGTATAGTGGTATATAGCGGCTCTACACAGGACTCTGCAGATGATTTAGGTGAATACAAGGCAGTAACATTTAGTGACTTACCGGTGACGTCTCTGACGAATCGGTCAAATTCCCCGTCTCTTTTATCCGGACAGCCATGACCACTTCTTCCAGTCTCTGTAAAGTTTGCAGCACAGACATCTTTGGCTCCTCACTTTTCCAGGCGCCTGAACCATATTGTCCTCACCTACACAAAGCCCCCATCCTGCTGCTACCCCCATTTATAAAATATATAATATACCCCCCTATAATGAATAATACCCCCAAGTGCATCTTTAAATTAATAACTTCCCTGTGCACCCCCTTTAAATAGTTCCCCTTATTAATAATGCCCCAGGTGTTTCCTAATTAAAAAGAAAAAAAAAAAAAAAACAAGGGAAAAAAAAATTATTGGGGTTCCAATACCCGGGACCCCGAGGATCAGCTGTTTGAATGACCCGTGGTACCTGTATAAGTGCCATGACCCCTTCTCTGTTTACACAGTGTCATTCATCTCATAGCGGCCATGTAATGTAGCTACAGCCTCGTCCTATACACGTCTATGTGACAAGGCTGGAATGACATCACACATTCACTATAAACAGACAGTGTGTGATATAAACAGGCGCCATAGCCTCTTCATACAGCTGATCAGTGGGGAATCACTTATCTCTTATTGATGATTTATTCTGAGGATAGGCCATCAATAAAAATGAGCTGGAAAACTCCTTTAGGCCCCACGTGGCGTCCTGCAGCAAAAAACAGCTGTGGGAAAAACCGCGGCGGCGACACTTCACGGTTCTTCCTGCAGTACCTTGCACAGAATGTTTGCAGAGGTTTCCTCTGTGGACTTTCTGCTTCAAT
Organism: Leptodactylus fallax; assembly: GCA_947044405.1. Lineage (NCBI taxonomy): Eukaryota > Metazoa > Chordata > Amphibia > Anura > Leptodactylidae > Leptodactylus > Leptodactylus fallax. The sequence goes on along the minus strand of CAMRHE010001388.1, from coordinate 92,357 downwards.
TATATCTATAGGGAAACCGCCGGCGTTTCCATAGGTATAATTGACATGCTGCGATTTCCAAAACTGCGGCTGTTTTGGAAATCGCAGCGTATCCGCTGCGTGTAATTTACTGCAAAGTGGGGATGGGATGTGGCCCCTTGTGGCGAAAACCCACAGAAAAAAACTGTGGCATTCTAGCAAATCCCATCCACACATTGCTTAAAAATACGTGCAGCAGACGCACTGCGATTTCCAAACTGGCGGTTTCCATATAGGTGTATTGAAAACAGAAAGTCCACAGGGGAAACCTCTGCAGACCTTCTGTGAAAAGCGCTGCGGGAAAAACCACAATGTTACCGCCATGGTTATTCCTGCAGCCGCTACGTGGGGCCTTATTCTTAATAAAGCCCAAGTGCCACTTTTATTAAATGAATTGCCCCTCATATTATGCCCCTGATTCCCCCTGACATAAATACTGCACCTCTAATGGCCCCTTATATCAATGACCACCCCCTTATGTTCATAATGCCTCCTAATATAAATGATGCCCCCTAATGGCCCCTTATATAAATAACCTCCCCCCTTGTATTCATAATTACTCCTAATAACCCTTACTGTATATAAATGACCCCCCATCATCATAATGCCTCCTAATGAATCCTCCCTTATAGTTATATTTCCCCCTCCTATCCACCCCTTATACTATTAATATACCCACAACTAAGCTAAGAAAAAAGAAAAAAAAAGTCCTACTCACCTGCGATGCTGATGAATGGCGCCGCCGCCAACTCCTTGTCCACGCACAGGACGTCTGTGACTGAGCGCAGGCGGCGTGATGTTGTGACGTCTTCGCGCCACCTGTGTGAGAAGCAGACATCCACATGTGGTCTCAGGGATTTGTAAACCGCAGACCTCATGTAGCTTGCGGTTTACAATACTGTGAAGCTGCAGGATACGTTTTCACTAGATCGGTGTCTGCAGAGACTGATCCAGTTAGAAATAAAGAATGTATTAATGGCGGCCCCGGGGTGGGCCCCAAAAAGTCAGTGGGCCCAGGGCAGCCATCCCCTCTGCCCCCCCCCCCCTAGCTACGCCTCTGAGTGAGGCTTTTTAGAGACAATGGGGTTAACAGATGTAGTGAGGTCTTTAGAGATAATAGGATAATGAGACATTATGGGGACATCAGAGATTGTGAGGTCATCAGACACAGTGATAATATCAGAAATAGAGAGGTCATCAGAAATAGTGAGCCTAAAACTTTTGCACAGTACTGTACGTATAAGCTATTAGACTCCTAAAATTCTGGAAACATATGACAGTAAACGTCCTCAAAGTCACATTATTCCACATGATCCGGAGATGCCCTAAGTTGTTTACGAATTGGCAGAAGGATAAGAACACCTCGGGAGGGTAGTTAAGAAATATTGTTGTTGGATTGTTGGGGATCAAGAGAGAGGGGGGTTAAAAGTTTTGATAGTAATGAGTGTGGGGGGATTTAGGTGTTAGGATTGTGAATTCTGCTGTGGCCCCTTTAAGACTGCTGGGTCCACAGGGAGAAATGACCCTTTAAGATATTGTACTTCAATCGATGTTCCAGTCCAGGTCTTTATAATCCTGTCCATCTCCTTACTCTCTGCCGGCTATTAGGTTTGTCCTTAGTTTTGGCTCCTGTTCCTGCTCCCTGTTTTGTTACTGACCACTGGCTTTGGACTTTTTGCTTGTATCCTGGACCTCCCGCTTGGATTGGGATTCTGATACCCTGCTCTCGTTCGGCTTCTGACCTCTGGCTACGTTCCCTGGATTCGTCTCTGTCTCTCGTTATTGTACCTTGCTGCCCGCTCCGTTGCTGACCTGCTTGTCGATTATTCTCTCCGGTGAGTCGTGTGTAGATCTGGGGTCTGACTTCTGCTAGTGGTGCGCCAATTTGCAGTACATTTCTCTGTGGTGTCAATTCCAGTCAAAGGATTCTGCAAAGTCCAACTCCACCACTAGGAGCTCTGGAGAAGGCGTCTGGAGACTGGGTTTGACCCGCTCTTGGTGCGGTGCGTTTTGATTTGCGGTTTTTATCACTGATAGTCGTCTGGCCTGGTCCTGCTATCTCTTTCTTGCATACTCACTTCTGTTACCTGCACTGCATCTGAGCCATAACATTGGGGGATCAGGAATGTCGGGGGGATTTGTGGAGGGTCAGGAGTATGTTGGGGACATTTGGTTATTACCCTCCCCATAGGCCATGTATTGCTTTGGGGCAGATATATTATATAATGGGGTAGATGTTCTAATCGTGTCTCATCTCAGACAGTACAAATACAGCACAGGCAGTGTGAATACGCTCCAGATCTATCAGTGATAGGAACATTTGTATAAGATACAGAATAAATGTGATGTTCAGAAGGAAGACAGAATTCTGCTGCATTTATCTCACGAAATCTGCCCCAATGTCTTCTATTATAGTCACAATATATAGGTAATATATTGTAGATGGATTCACCACCCGTATGTCCACAGTGGATAATCCAATACAAGTGTGTCCGGTTGGAATGCTGCCTTAGGCTGAGGCACCACGTTGCGGAAACGCACCTTTTCTTTGTTGTTGCAGCTTTTGCTGCATTTCTTTGAGCCAAAGCCAAGAATGGCTACAAAAGGAATGGGAAATGTATAGGAAGCTCTTATACTTCTACCTTCTGCTCAGTCCAATCCTGGTTTTGGCTCAAAAAATCACAACAAAATCTGCAATTTGAGGCCTCATCCTTAAAGGAGTATTTCTGTCTTGGTAGTTGTGGCTACATCCATAGGATATAGGGCTCCGTTCATGACCACAAGTGAACATACAGGGGCCACACACGCATGCATATTATCCATTCACTTGCAAGGATGTTCCATCCATTCAGGCCGCCTCTGCTAGTTATGGATTTCCTGTACAAGTGATTGGAGAGCTCTGCACTTGTGGCCACAAATGGGGCCCCGTTCTCTAGATAGCTGTGGGTCCCAGAGGTGGGATCTAGATCTATCCGGCATTTCTGGCATATCCTGTGGCTATATCTATAAATGACATGGAGGGAATACTAATTTCATGGCATACAGTGCTAAACCAGTCCTGAGGCTCCTCATTCTTGTATTTGATGGGATTCCTTAGGATGAATCCCCAGCAATCAGAAAGTCATATACACCTATAGTAATGTATATAAGGTACATACACAGCGCTATAACATTGGGGTGTAAATAAGGGGCTTACTGAAATAATAACAGCCTTGGCACCGTCAGACAGTGATGTCCACTCCGGAGATGAGGAGTATAATGGACACAGCGGCAGCTCTACACAGTGCAACATACCAGACATCTTATATCTAGACATGGGAGAGGTCACAGCATGGAGGGAGGGAGCTGGACCCATCGCAGTAGTCACCTCAGTATAGACTGGCGAGAGCCTCTGTGAGTTTAGGATACGAGATGATGCTGCAGCCATCCTGCCCGCTTATTTGACTGGTCTGTAAGTGTTGTAGCCTATCCGGGACACTTACAATTCAGTGACTTATAACTGTGCCAATGGCTGCAGAATCACCTGATGTGTTAGAATAACAGTGAGGCAAGGCTGGAGACCCCCCCCCTCACTGTCAGGTGTACATGGGTCACAGGTGCCCTCCCTCTCACTGTCAGGTGTACATGGGTCACAGGTGCCTCCCCTCTCATTGTCAGGTGCACATGGATCACAGGTGCCCCCCCACCTCACTGTCAGGTGTACATGGTTCACAGGTGCCCTCCCTCCCACTGTCAGGTGCACTAGGGTCACAGGTGCCCCCCCTCACTGTCAGGTGTACATGGGTCACAGGTGCCCCCGCTCTCACGGTCAGGTACACATGGGTCACAAGTTGCCCCCCTCTCACTGTCAGGTACACATGGGTCACAGGTGCTCCCCCTCTCACTGTCAGGTGCACTAGGGTCACAGGTGCCCCCCTCACTGTCAGGTGTACATAGGTCACAGGTGCCCCCCCTCTCACTGTCAGGTGCACATGAGTCACAGGTGCCCTCCCTCTCACTGTCAGGTGTACATGGGTCACAGGTGCCCTCCCTCTCACTGTCCTGTGTACACATGGGTCACAGGTGCCCCCCTCTCACTGTCAGGTGCACATGGGTCACAGGCGCCCCCCCTCACTGTCAGGTGTACATGGGTCACAGGTGCCCCCCCCCCCACCTCACTGTCAGGTGTACATGGTTCACAGGTGCCCTCCCTCCCACTGTCAGGTGCACTAGGGTCACAGGTGCCCCCCCCCACTGTCAGGTGTACATAGGTCACAGGTGCCCCCCTCTCACTGTCAGGTGCACATGAGTCACAGGTGCCCTCCCTCTCACTGTCAGGTGTACATGGGTCACAGGTGCCCTCCCTCTCACTGTCCTGTGTACACATGGGTCACAGGTGCCCCCCCCTCACTGTCAGGTGCACATGGGTCACAGGCGCCCCCCCTCACTGTCAGGTGTACATGGGTCACAGGCGCCCCCCTCTCACTGTCAGGTGTACATGGGTCACAGGTGCCCCCCTCTCACTGTCAGGTATACATGGGTCACAGGTGCCCCTCCCTCACTGTCAGGTGTACATGGGTCACAGGTGCCCCCCCTCTCACTGTCAGGTGTACATGGGTCACAGGTGCCCTCTCACTGTGAAGTGTACATGAGTCACAGGTGCCCTCCCTCTCACTGTCCTGTGTACACATGGATCACAGGTGCCCCCCTCTCACTGTCAGGTGTACATGGGTCACAGGTGCCCCCCCCTCACTGTCAGGTGCACATGGGTCACAGGCGCCCCCCCCTCACTGTCAGGTGTACATGGGTCACAGGTGCCCCCCCTCTCACTGTCAGGTGTAAATGGGTCACAGGTGCCCTCTCACTGTCAATTGTACATGGGTCACAGGTGCCCTCCCTCTCACTGTCAGGTGTACATGGGTCACAGGTGCCCCCCCCTCTCACTGTCAGGTGCACATGGGTCACAGGTGCCCCTCCCTCCTCACTGTCAGGTGTACATGGGTCACAGGTGCCCCCCTCTCACTGTCAGGTGTACATGGGTCACAGGTGCCCCCGCCCTCTCACTGTCAGGTACACATGGGTCACAGGTGCCCCCGCCCTCTCACTGTCAGGTGTACATGGGTCACAGGTGCCCCCCCTCTCACTGTCAGGTACACATGGGTCACAGGTGCCCCAACTCTCACTGTCAGGTGCACATGGGTCACAGGTGCCCCCTCCCTCTCACTGTCCTATGTACATGGGTCACAGGTACCCCCCCTCACTGTCAGATGTACATGGGTCACAGGTGCCCCCTCCCCCTCAATGTCAGGTGTACATGGGTCACAGGTGCCCTCTCACTGTCAGGTCCACATGGGTCACAGGTGCCTCCCCTTCACTGTCAGGTCCACATGGGTCACAGGTGCCTCCCCTTCACTGTCAGGTGTACATGGGTCACAGGTGCCCCCCTCACTGTCAGGTGTACATGGGTCACAGGTGCCCTCCCCTCACTTTCAGGTACACATGGGTCACAGGTGCCCCCCTCTCACTGTCAGGTGTACATGGGTCACAGGTGCCCCCCTCTCACTGTCAAGTACACATGGGTCACAGGTGCCCCCCCTCACTGTCAGATGTGCATGGTTCATAGGTGCCCCCCTCTCACTGTCAGGTGTACATGGGTCACATGCCCCACTTGCCCCTCCCTCCTAGCTGCACCCTAGTTATAAGGATGCTCCCTCCTTACACTCACTCAGATTCACTCCTTGGCTTCCTCTCTCACTCTGTAGACTTCTCCTTTTCTCTCAGAGACTCAGGTCAGAATGTTCTCCTGCTCCTCAGTTCTCATCATGACTCTTCTCGTGTTGTCTTTGGGAAGTCATGGAAGAGTCAGCGCAGGTATGTATAAAAAAGGGGTTAGAAGAGGTGAGGGCTCAGGATCAGGGGAGGAGAAGGTCCAGGATTAGGTATAGGGTCCAAGGTATGAGAAGGCTCAAGATAAGGAGAAGATTCAGGATCAAAGAGGAGAAAATAAAGGATTAAGAAGGGTGACAGTCAAGAAAAAGGAAAGGAGAAGGTTTAGCATAAGGAGAGGATTCAGGAACAGAGAAGGTTTGGGAAGGGGAGAGGAAAGGGTATAGGGTTCAGGGTATGGAAAGGTCCAGGAGAAGGAGAAGATCCGGCATCAAAACAAGAGAGGGTCCATGATGAGGAGGAGGTTGAGGTTCTATTCATGGTATTGCACAGTTTCCACCATCCATATGTTTATAGACAGTTTGGGCAGTGGCCGTGATGTTTGGCAACTGGAGTCACTGGGGCTGGTCAGTGTCAGGGTGAATATCATGGTCTCCGGCTTATATAACTTTTATTATAGTGATGTCATTTTCTGACTTGTATATAAATAGGATTTAAATTCTATAACTTTTACTTAATTGATGAAAATAATAAAAAGGAGGTGATTTGTGCCCAAATGTGGGTCATTGGATGAAGGGGAAGAGCTGAGATTATGGCTATGGTTGGGGATATGAATGTGGGTGTCCTGGAGAGGGTAGAGGGTATGGCTACAGTCAGCATGTGGTGGGGAGGGTAGAGGGTATGGCTACAGTCAGCATGTGGTGGGGAGGGTAGAGGGTATGGCTACAGTCAGCATGTGGTGGGGAGGGTAGAGGGTATGGATACAGTCAGCATGTGGTGGGGAGGGTAGAGGGCATGACTACAGTCAGCATGTGGTGGGGAGGGTAGAGGGTATGACTACAGTCAGCATGTGGTGGGGAGGGTAGAGGGTATGGCTACAGTCAGCATGTGGTGGGGAGGGTAGAGGGTATGACTACAGTCAGCATGTGGTGGGGAGGGTAGAGGGTATGGCTACAGTCAGCATGTGGTGGGGAGGGTAGAGGGTATGGCTACAGTCAGCATGTGATGGGGAGGGTAGTGGGTATGGGTACAGTCAGCATGTGGTGGCGAGGGTAGAGGGAATGGCTACAGTCAGCATGTGGTGGGGAGGGTAGAGGGTATGACTACAGTCAGCATGTGGTGGGGAGGGTAGAGGGTATGGCTACAGTCAGCATGTGGTGGGGAGGGTAAAGGGTATGGCTACAGTCAGCATGTGGTGGGGAGGGTAGAGGGTATGGCTACAGTCAGCATGTGGTGGGGAGGGTAGGGGGTATGGCTACAGTCAGCATGTGGTGGGGAGGGTAAAGGGTATGACTACAGTCAGCATGTGGTGGGGAGGGTAGAGGGTATGACTACAGTCAGCATGTGGTGGGGAGGGTAAAGGGTATGGCTACAGTCAGCATGTGGTGGGGAGGGTAGAGGGTATGGCTACAGTCAGCATGTGGTGGGGAGGGTAGGGGGTATGGCTACAGTCAGCATGTGGTGGGGAGGGTAGAGGGTATGGCTACAGTCAGCATGTGGTGGGGAGGGTAAAGGGTATGGCTACAGTCAGCATGTGGTAGGGAGGGTAGAGGGTATGGCTACAGTCAGCATGTGGCGGGGAGGGTAGAGGGTATGGCTACAGTCAGCATGTGGTGGGGAGGGTAGAGGGTATGGCTACAGTCAGCATGTGGTGGGGAGGGTAGGGGGTATGGCTACAGTCAGCATGTGGTGGGGAGGGTAGAGGGTATGGCTACAGTCAGTATGTGGTGGGGAGGGTAGAGGGTATGGCTACAGTCAGCATGTGGTGGGGAGGGTAGGGGGTATGGCTACAGTCAGCATGTGGTGGGGAGGGTAGAGGGTATGGCTACAGTCAGCATGTGGTGGGGAGGGTAAAGGGTATGGCTACAGTCAGCATGTGGTGGGGAGGGTAGAGGGTATGGCTACAGTCAGCATGTGGTAGGGAGGGTAGAGGGTATGGCTACAGTCAGCATGTGGCGGGGAGGGTAGAGGGTATGGCTACAGTCAGCATGTGGCGGGGATGGTAGAGGGTATGGCTACAGTCAGAATGTGGTGGGGAGGTAGAGGGTATGGCTACAGTCAGCATGTGGTGGGGAGGGTAGAGGTCATGGCTACAGACGCAGTGTCACGGAGGTGGTAGAGGGTATTGCTGCAGGTTGGGACATGGGTGACGGTCTCATGGGGAGGTTTGTGGTTATGGCTATAGTTGGGGTGTCATGGATGGTGTAGAGGTAATGAGCACATTTGGAGATATTGGAAGGTAGTAAGGTATAGGATATAGGGTCCAGGATACAGCTAAGGGTTAAACCTGTCACTGTATTATCTCTGCCGCTGTTTTCTCACGTTTAGGACAATGTTTGTGTGGTCGGGGGGTGCACTTTATGTTTGTGGTCCAGTCTGTGATGATAGAAGATACAATATACAGTAAATGTTATAAGTAGGGAGCCCGTGTAGGAGCGCAGGGATAAGGACTACAATCCCCATCATCTGATGGCCTGAGCTGTATACATTATATTGTATGATATTACATTATATTATACTGGGTGATGTTATTTCTGTTCTTCTCCACCCGGGGGTGACTGACAGCTCACATGGGTAATATATACAGCGCTCCAGGACTCAGCATCTGACTGTACTACATTACACAGGGGGAGGGGAGAGTATATATGTAGTACGGGGTCCTATAGAGACACATACAGTATATCTATATACACATATACATTAGATCTATTTACACATATACAATATTTCTAGACATATACATTATATCTATATACAGACACATACATAATATCTATATACACATATACAGTATATCTAGACATACACACATATCATCTATATGCACATGTACAATATATCTACATACACATATACAGTATAACTATACACATATAACCACCACATTTCTATTCTTTGTGGTCGGTCACAGACCTTCATATAATAAATATATTCAATACTGGAGTGATCAAAATCTCCAAATTAGCCAAGAGAGGGAAGGAGAAGATCTGAGGACACCCCCGTGTACTCCCCGCCCCGAGCTCCCCACATTCCTTATAGCTGAGTCTATAGACACAGAAGAGCCCTATGTGTCGGAGGATTTACAGGGATTGGCCTCACTTTTGGTGTCCCTGGGTTGACTCTTCTGGGGGCCCATTCAGTGCATAAAGCAAAGGGAAATTTAGTTTTCAGAGGCAAAAGCGGTACATTATTCACTCCTGGCTGTTTTGTGTGAAATACGTGTTATTAGTTCATTTTCTGACCTGTTTGTCACATTTGAGAAAAGTGGGCAAAGCTGGACAAGGATCAAGGTGGGAACATCTGACCCCGACAGATATAGTATACCTGGCACCGGTTACTTATACCTGCCCTCTACGTCTGCCCCTGACTGGTGCAGATCTCATGTCTGGTACACGGGACCTTCCGAGGTGCGGCAGAATTATTAAGAGGCCGGAGCCTCGGCCCCCAGCACATAATATATTACTATTAATACATGAAATTTCCAGCTGACAAATGCCTAGAAATGGAGTGAACATTGGGGATAGATAACAAATGGGTGACAGAATTAGGTAACGTCCTCACAGAGGAAACCCCACCACACACTGACATCTGAGGCCATAGAGACCTGAGACTTGAGGTGATCCTGTCCCAGATAGAACCAGAGCCCTTAACATGTATAAGGTAATAAGCCGCCATGTCCGTCACCATGACCACTGATATCCTACTGTCAGTAAGACAGGCCCCAAGTAACTAGAACCTTCTCCAGGTAATCCCTAAATCCCAATGAATTTACTCCTTGTTTTTCCTCTACAGATAAGACCTCAGAATGTTTAGCAGCTGGAGGGAAGTGCCAAACTGTTTGCCCTAGAATGTATATTAGGCGTGGCGCCTGCAATGATATGTATTGCTGCATATTCGATCCATTTGGTTAGCACATAGGACGTCGCCATCCTTTGAGGCTTCATCATCACCATCACCACAGTGTGTCATGTGACCTGTCTCAGACTGAAGTTAATAAACACAGATATTAATAATTTTGTGTATTTTTACATTTCTTATACTGATCGATAGAGGCCTCAATGGCAGTGTGAGCGATTGGGGGCAACTCCAATTCCAAATAAGTTGCGACATTGTGTCAAATGTACAGAAAACAAAAATGCAAAGATTGGGAAATCTCATCTAAGCATATTATATTCACAATAGAACACAGAACACAAATCAGAAGGTGAAAGTTACACAATGGAACATAGATCACATATCAGAAGGTGAAAGTTACACAATAGAATATAGATCACAAATCAGAAGGTGAAAGTTACACAATAGAACATAGATCACAAATCAGAAGGTGAAAGTTACACAATAGAACATAGATCACATATCAGAAGGTGAAATTTAGAAATGTTTCCATTTCAGTTTAAAGAATGATCTCATTTAGAAATTGATGGTAGCTACACATCTCAGAAATGTTGGCAGAAAATTCTGGAAAATAAGTGATACTAATAAAAAACAGTTGGAGGGTCAATTTGCCACTAAGCCATATGACTGTGTATAAGAAGAGCAAGTTAGAGAGGCAAAGTCTCTCAGAAGATAAGACAGTCAGAGGTTCCCCAATATGTGAAAAACTGTGTCTAAAAATTATGAAATAATTTCAGAAAAATGTTCCTCAATGTAAAATTACAAACAATTAGAATATCTCACCATCTACACTGCCATTCAAAAGTTTAGGGTCACTTAGAAATTTCCTTATTTTTGAAAGAAAAGCACAGTTTTTTTCAATGAAGATAACATTAAATGAAACTTAAATACACTCTATACATTGTTAATGTGGTAAATGACTATTTGAGCTGCAAACGTCTGGTTTTTAATGTAAGATCTATATAGGTGTATAGAGGCCATTTCCAGCAACCATCACTCCAGTGTTCTAATGGTACATTGTGTTTGCTAACTGTGTAAGAAGGCTAATGGATGTTTAGAAAACCCTTGAAAACTCTTGTGCAAGTATGTTAGCACAGCTGAAAACAGTTTTGCTGGTTAGAGAAGCTATAAAACTGACCTTCCTTTGAGCTAGTTGAGAATGTGGAGCATTACATTTGTTGGTTTGATTAAACTCTCAAAATGGCCAGAAAAAGAGAACTTTCATGTGAAACTCAACAGTCTATTCTTGTTCTTAGAAATGAAGGCTATTCCATGCGAGAAATTGCCAAGAAACTGAAGATTTCCTACAACGGTGTGTACTACTCCCTTCAGAGGACAGCACAAACAGGCTCTAACCAGAGTAGAAAGAGAAGTGGGAGGCCGCGCTGCACAACTGAGCAACAAGACAAGTACATTAGTCTCTAGTGTGAGAAATCGGCGCCTCACAGGTCCTCAACTGGCAGCTTCATTACATAGTCCCCGCAAAACGCCAGTGTCAACGTCTACAGTGAAGAGGCGACTCAGGGATGCTGGCCTTCAGGGCAGAGTGGCCAAGAAAAAGCCATATCTGAGACTGGCTAATAAAAGGAAAAGATTAATATGGGCAAAAGAACAGACATTGGACAGGAAGATTGAAAAAAGTGTTAAGGACAGACGAATCCAAGTTTGAGGTGTTTGGATCATACACAAGAACATTTGTGAGACGCAGGACAACTGAAAAGATGCTGGAAGACGCCTGACGCCATCTGTCAGCATGGTGGAGGGAATGTGATGGTCTGGGGTTGCTTTGGTGCTGGTAAAGTGGGAAGTTTGTACAAGGTAAAAGGGATTTTGAATAAGGAAGGCTATCACTCCATTTTGCAACGCCATGCCATACCCTGTGGACACCGCTTGATTGGAGCCAATTTCATCCTACAACAGGACAATAACCCAAAGCACCTCCAAATTATACAAGAACTATTTAGGGAAGAAGCCGGCAGCTGGTATTCTATCTGTAATGGAGTGGCCAGCGCAGTCACCACATCTCAACCCCATTGACCGTATGGTACGCAAAAAGTGCCCATCAAGCCAATCCAACTTGTGGGAGGGGCTTCTGGAAGCATGGCGGGAAATGTCTCCAGATTACCAAATTAACAGCTAGAATGCCAAAGGTCTGCAATGCTGGAATTGCTGCAAATGGAGCATTCTCTGACAAAAGCAAAGTTTGAAGGTGAAAATTATTATTTCAAATAAAAATCATTATGTCTAACCTTGTCAATGTCTCGACTATATTTTCTATTCATTTTGCAACTCATTTGATAAATAAAAGTGTGAGTTTTCATGGAAAACACAAAATTGTCTGGGTGACCCCAAACTTTTGAACGGTAGTGTACATTACATAATGTCATCAATAGATTCAGAGAATCTGGAGAAATCCATGTGCTCAAGGGATAAGGCCGACGGTCAGTTTTGGAAACTCATAACCCCTTAATGACTAGAGATGGGTGAACTGATTTGACACGAACTGGATTCCAACCCAAATATTCCAAATATTCCACCTGACATCAGCTGACAGCCTCTCAGCCAATAGACAGTGGTAGGTGGACACCTTACAGTGCTGATGTCATATACACTATATAAGGTGCTGCAAGCATTACTAGAAGCTACTTACATTAATGGTGGAGATAGTGAAGGGTCTGATTCATCTCATTGCATCATACAGAGCACAGGTCTGATGTCATATACACTATATAAGGTGGCATTACAGTAATGGTGGAGATAGTGAAGGGTCTGTGATTCATCTCACTGTATCATACAGAGCACAGGTCTGAAAAGCAATAGGAATTTAGTCAGATTCAGCAATTACACAGGCAGATTAGTTATAGAAATCAATAGATAGGAGTGAGGGCAGAGCTGTGCTGCTGTGTGAGCGGGAGACTGCTGCAGTCCTGCTCTAATACAGAATTACAGACACACAGACAGGACAGTTAACCTTGTCTGTTGTGCAATAGAGTGTACACAATATATAACACATCAGGAGATGGTGTTAGCTGTAACTAACAGCTAACAGCCTGTGCCCGCGGTATTACAGCGCCATACTATTATGGCGCTGAGTGTTAACTATACACTCAGCGCGACATAATAGTACGGCATTGAGTGTTAAGGGGCTGATTTATGATAAGTAGTCTTGGGCTCAAAATGATTATTATTCCTTGAGGGGTGTATTTTATAAAATGGGGTCACTTTTGGGGGGGGGGGTTTCCATTGTATTAGTATTTTAGGGGCTCTGCAAATATGACATGCCACCCGAAAACTATTCCAGCAAAATCTGCCCTCCGAACACCAAATAGCGCTCTTTCCATTCTGAGCCCCGCCATGTACCTATACAGCAAATTATGGGGGGGTTTCTAATATATAGGCCTTTATAATCCCCTTCACCAGATGGAAATTTGGCTGTGGACACAATTTTATTAGAAATTACTAGGATTATGTGTTTTGGGTTATTCTGCACTATAAAAAGTGCACCCCTCAGATCCAAAACAGTCAATGAACTACAAATAAATAAAACAATTATTTCTATATAAAATTCCATTCAAACAAATGTAAAAGATCCCTAATAAAAAACGTATTTCAATACGTATAAATAAAATACATATAAATAAGCATATAATATGACATATTTTGTGTATTTATTATTATTATTATTATTATTATTATTATTATTATTATTATTATTATTATATTATTGTTTATGTATATAGCACCATTAATCCCATGGTGCTGTACATTATTATATTAATTTCATGGTGCCATACACTATTATATTCATTTTATGGTGCTGTACATTATTATATTAATTTCATGGTGTTGTACATTGTTATATTAATTCCATGGTGCTTTACATTTGAGGGTTTATATAATACTAACAGTGACTAACTGGCACAGTGGGATAGAGGGCCCTGCCCGCAAGGGCTTACAATCTATGAGGGAAGAGGGATAGAGACAGAAGGTGGGGGTAGAGGCTGTACAGATGGCGGTGTGGTGACAGTAGTGTTATTGGGGGTTGTAGGCCTTCCTGAATAGGTGAGTCTTCAGGGCCTTCTTGAAGCTTGTGATTGTGGGGGTCAGTCTTATGTGTCTTGGTAATGAGTTCCAGAGTATGGGGGATGCCCGGGAGAAGTCTTGGAGACGATTGTGTGAAGAGCGGATAAGAGCAGAGCGGAGTAGGAGGTCTGTGGAGGATCGGAGGTTACGTGCGGAGATTAGGTTGGAGATATATGGAGGGGACAGGTTGTGGATGGCTTTGTATGTCAGCGTTAGTAGTTTGATCTCTATTCGCTGGGCGATGGGTAGCCAGTGAAGGGATTGGCAGAGGGGAGCGGCCAATGAAGAACGGGGGGAGAGGTGTATTAGGCGAGCAGCACAGTCTAAGGTGGACTGGAGGGGGCGAGAGTGTTAGCTGGGAGGCCATGGAGAAGAGTGTTACAGTAGTCTGGGCAGGAGATTATGAGGGCTCGGACTAGCATCTTTGTAGCTTCAGGGGTGAGGAAGGAGCGGATTCGATGGATGTTCTTGAGTTGGAGGCGGCAGGAGGTGTTGAGGGTTTGGATGTGCGGCTTGAAGGATAGGTCATAGTCTAAGGTTATCCCAAGGCAGCGAACCCGTGGGACTGGGGTTAGTGTAACACCATTAACTTTGATAGATGGGTCAGGTAGGGGGGCCGTGGGAGGTGGGGCGAAGATGATGAACTCCGTTTTCTCTATGTTGAGTTTGAGAAAGCGGGAGGAGAGAAAGGAGGCTACGGCTGCTAGACATTCTGGGACTCTGGACAACAGGGAGGTAATGTCTGGTCCAGAGAGATATATTTGGGTGTCGTCAGCATAGCAATGGTAATGGAAACCATGAGATTCTATGAGTTGGCCAAGGCTGAGGGTGTAGATGGAGAACAGGAGGGGTCCTAGGACGGAGCCTTGGGGGACACCTACAGAAAGAGGGTGTGGCGGGAAGGTGGTGTGCGAGTGGGAGACGCTGAATGTGCAGTTGGTGAGGTATGAGGAGATCCAGGAAAGGCCAGGTCTGAGATGCCAAGGGATATAGACCATTATAGATCAAAAATTGAAAAACAATATTATGTTATTAAATGAATAAATAAATAAACAGGTGAAATAAAAATAAAAAGGGGGATTTAGAAGTAAGGCTTCATATATCAATCAACAACAATCTGAATATAAATATATTTAAAATGTATAATATATATACACATGTCAATTTGATCATATATACAGACAAAGAGCTCCTAGATTACCACATAAATTAAAGAAAGAAAGAAATACATAAAATGACATCATCATGTTCCTTTTGAAAATGTGCATATATTGCTGCTGACATCATAGGGTTGTGTTTAGGAATCATGTACTGTAGATACTAAAAATGATCAGAGTTCATTTGCAGAGGGCGATTATAACTTCATAAAATGAGGAATAAATGTACATAGATGTCAGGCAACCAGACCTGGGTCCTCTGAAGGAGGGCAGGAGTCCTTGGGGTGCTGCTGGCATCTGAATGGTGGACAGGGGTCCTTGGGGTTCTGCTGGCAAGTAAATGGAGGCAGGGGTTCTTGGTGGTGCCTCTGGCATTTAAAGGGCAAGCATCCTTTAGGTTCTGCTGGCATCTAAGGGGGAAAGGGGTGATTCTGGCATGTAGGGGGGCAGGGAACCTTGGGGTGCTTCTGGGATTTAATGGTGGGTGTGGGTGTTTGGGGTGCTGTTGGCATCTAAGGGAGATGCTGCTGGCAGGATAGGGGGCAGGGGTTCCTGGGGTTCTTCTGGCATTTAAAGGGCAGGGGCCCATGAGGTGCTGCTGGCATCTAAAGGGGGAGGCAGGGGTTATTGGGGTGCTGCTGGCATCTGAAGGAGGGCAAGGGTCCTCGATGTGCTGCTGGCTTAAAGGGGGAAGTCCTTGGGGTGCTGTTGGCATCTACGGGGAATGCTGCTGGCACGGATAGGGGGCCGGTGTCCCTGGTGTGCTTCTGGCAACTAAAGGGGGTGAAGACACAGGTCCCGGGGGTGCCATCGGCATCTAATTATGTGGGCATGCATCCTTGTTGTGCTTCGGGCATCTACAGGGGGGGCAGGGGTCCCTGGGGTGCTGCTGGCATCTAAAGTGGGAGCAAGGGTCCCTGGGGTGCTGCTTGCATGTAATGAGGGGCAGGGTCCTATGGGGTTGGTGCATGTGTCTGTGTGGGATCCCTGGGGTTTTGACTTTGTGTGTTGGGTTCCTGGGGTACTGCTTTTGTGTGAGAGGGAGTTCTAGAGATGGTCCCAGGGATGCCACCTGTGTGCATGTTTGGGGGTCCCTGGGGTGCTTCCTGTGTGTGAAGGGGTGCTGGTGGTCCCTTGGGTATTTCCACCTGTGGGCATGTGTGGAGGGTCCGAGGGGCACTGCCATGTAGTGTTCAGGTCCCTTGGGTACTACTTTTATGTAAGTTGGGGGGTTACTGCGGTGCTGCCTGTGTGTGGACCCTGAGGTGCTGCCACCTGTGTGCGTGTAGGGGTGCTGCCTGTGTGTTGGAGGGGTCCGACACTTGGGGTGTTGCCACCTGTATGCTGAGGGAGAGGAGGGGCTCGATCTGTATTCTGAGAGGGTCTGATGGCTATGGCAGGGGCTTCCGTCTGTATGCTGGGGGATCCAGGACCTGTGTGCTGGGGTCTCTGATAGCTGGGGGCTGCCGTCTGTGTGATGCTATGATCTGGACCCTGGGAGGAGCTGTTGCCTCTTTGCTGAGGTGATCTGGACACTGGGGGGCTGCCACTTGTGTGTTGGGTGGGGGGCGGTCCATGGGCTGCTTCTGCCTATATGCTGGGGGAAGGGGATGGTCCAGTCCTTGGGGGGCTGCCACCTGTATGTTGGGTTTCTGGGGGCCTGTGCCTGTGTGCTAGGGTCTCCATTACCTGGGGGACTGCCATCTGTGTGCTGTTGGGATCCCGACCCTGGGGGTCTGCTGCTTATGTGCTGGGGTGATCCAGATCCTGGAAGTCTGCCACCTGAGTGTTTGGGGTTCCGTTCCATAGGGGCTGCAGTCTGTGTCTTGGTAAGGGGGGGTCCCTCAGAGGTTGCTTTCTGTGTGAGGTGCTGTCTTTATGTAATTGGGGGGTCTCTGGGGGTGCTGCCTGTGTGTGAGGGGAGGCTGTGGGTGTCCCTGGGTAGGCTGCCACGTGTGTGCATGTGGGGGGATCCATGAGAGACTGCCGTCTGAGTGTTGTGGGGGGAGGGTCCTTGGGTGGTTGTCATCTGTGTGTTGGTGGAGGGGGTCACTGGTGAGTGTTGCTTTTTGAGTGTGTGCGGAGTCCCTGGGGTGTTGCTGTATGTGTGGAGGAGGTGGTTAGGGTCCTGGGGGACGGGGGCTGCTTGTGTGTGAGCAGAGTTGTGGAGCTGTGTAAATCACATGGCTCTGGTTACATAGCGCAGGGACGCTGAAGTTATAACATACAGTAGTGCCCCTGTGTTAAATATATTCCAACTTCACCTGCATTATAAATAGAATGGCCACCACAGCCTACTGCCCCACCCTTTCATGTCCAGGGTGTGAGCTGTATGCATAAACATTGTGCACTGCTCACTCTCCAATCCTGAAATGATCACTAGCACCAAACAGAAGTTCATTGCTGTATAAAGAGGTTACCCACAATGCAGGGACTCCTTCAGGGCAGGAGGAGTCCCTGCACTAGAAGGGGGCGATTCCTAGACATAACTTGTCTCTGTCATGACCGTCCATTTCTCTCTGTCCCTTTCAGTATGGAAACGGCTGACCCTTTTATAGTCAATGGTGTTAGCTGGTGTCCATGGGTAACAGCTGTTTTAGTGGTCTGGTTCTCCATCATTCAGGTCCACCGATGGACCTAAAAAACGTAGAACCTGGCGCACATGTGATCCTAGCTTTACTCTACTATCCCCATCACATGAGATGCCATTGGCTGGTTTATTACATGAGAGCAGGTAATACTAGACCGGGAGAAGTAAGTAGGAACACTGGGGGGAAGGGGTTATGGATTCTATTTGGCTTTGGTAGGCTATGTTGATAACCAGTGGAGGTGTTTTTTTTTTGTTTTTTTTTAAATAAATAAATAAATAAAATGGTTAATGAGGGTTTTATTTCCATAAAATATATTATATAAAAAGTCTATGTTTGCTTTAGTAATATTGCTGTCAGCGGGGCTTATTGTAAGATATAGGCCCTATACTGACCAACCTGTACAGAATACACCGAAACCATGACCCTACCTGCAGCAACTCCATCCTCCCTATAGTAACTAAGTATAAGTATATTAAATAAATATAAGTATTCAGCCCCTTTGCTGTGACACTCATATATAACTCACATGCTGTCCATTTCCTTCTGATCCTCCTTGAGATGGTTCTACTCCATCATTGGAGTCCAGATGTGTTTAATTAAACTGATTGGACTTGATTAGGAAAGGCGCACACCTGTCTACAGTCATGGCCAAAAGTTTTGAGAATGACACAAATATTATATTTTCACATGATCTGCTGCCCTCTGGTTTTTCTGTGTGTTTGTCAGATGTTTTTATCACATACAGAAATATAATTGCATTCATATTATGAGTAACAGAAGCTTATATTGACAGTTAGAATGAGTTAATGCGGCAAGTCAATATTTGCAGTGTTGACCCTTCTTCTTCAGGACCTCTGCAATTCTCCCTGGCATGCTCTCAATCAACTTCTGGACCAAATCCTGACTGATAGCAGTCCATTCTTGCAGAATCAATGCTTTAATTTTGTCTGACTTTGTTGGTTTTTGTTTGTCCACCCGTCTCTTGATGATTGACCACAAGTTCTCAATGGGATTAAGATCTGGGGAGTTTCCAGGCCATGGACCCAAAATCTCTGTGTTTTGTTCCCTGAGCCATTTAGTTATCACGTTTGCTTTATGGCAAGGTGCTCCATCATGCTGGAAAAGGCATTGTTGAGCACCAAACTGCTCTTGGACGGTTGGGAGAAGTTGCTCTTGGAGAACATTCTGGTACCATTCTTTATTCATGGCTGTGTTTTTAGGCAAGACTGTGAGAGAGCCGATTCCCTTGGCTGAGAAGCAACCCCACACATGAATGGTTTCAGGATGCTTTTCAGTTGGCATGAGACAAGACTGGTGGTAGCGCTCACCTCTTCTTCTCCGAATAAGCTGTTTTCCAGATGTTCCAAACAATCGAAAAGGGGATTCATCAGAGAAAATGACTTTCCCCCAGTCCTCAGCAGTCCACTCCCTGTACCTTTTGCAGAATATCAGTCTGTCCCTGATGTTTTTTCTGGAGAGAAGTGGCTTCTTTGCTGCCCTCCTTGAGACCAGGCCTTGCTCCAAGAGTCTCCGCCTCACAGTGCGTGCAGATGCACTCACACCTGCCTGCTGCCATTCCTCAGCAAGCTCTGCACTGCTGGTAGCCCGATCCCGCAGCTGAAACACTTTTAAGAGACAGTCCTGCCGCTTGCTGGTCTTTCTTGGGCGCCCTGGAGCCTTTTTGGCACCAATGGAACCTCTCTCCTTGAAGTTCTTGATGATGCGATAGATTGTTGACTGAGGTGCAATCTTTCTAGCTGCAATACTCTTCCCAGTTAGGCCATTTTTGTGCAGTGCAATGATGACTGCACGTGTTTCTTTAGAGATAACCATGGTTAACAGAAGAGAAACAATGATGGCAAGCACCAGCCTCCTTTTAAAGTGTCCAGTGGTGTCATTCTTACTTAATCATGACAGATTGATCTCCAGCCCTGTCCTCATCAACACCCACACCTGTGTTAATGGAGCAATCACTGAAACGATGTTAGGTGGTCCTTTTAAGGCAGGGCTGCAATGATGTTGAAATGTGTTTTGGGGGATAAAGTTCATTTTCTAGGCAAATATTGACTTTGCAAGTAATTGCTGTTAAGCTGATCACTCTTTAGAACATTCTGGAGTATATGCAAATTGCCATTAGAAAAACTGAAGCAGTAGACTTTGTAAAAATTAATATTTGTATCATTCTCAAAACTTTTGGCCATGACTGTATATAAGACCTCACAGCTCACAGGGCATGTCAGAGCAAATGAGAATCAGAAAGTCAAAGGAACTTCCCAAGGAGCTCAGAGACAGAATTGTGGCAAAGCACAGATCTGGCAAAGGTTACAAAAGAATTTCTGCAGCACTCAAGGTTCCTGAGAGCACAGCGGCCTCTGTAATCCTTAAATGGAAGAAGTTTGGGATGACCAGAACTCTTCCTAGACCTGGCCATCCAGCCAAACTGAGCAATCGTGGGAGAAGAGCCTTGGTGAGAGAGGTAAAGACAAAGCCAAAGATGACTGTGGCCGAGCTCCAGAGATGCAGTAGGGAGATGGGAGAAAGTTCCACAAAGTCACTATCACTGCAGCCCTCCACCAGTCGGGGCTTTATGGCAGACTGGCCCGAAGGAAGCCTCTCCTCAGTGGAAGACATATGAAAGCCAAAAAACACATGAAGGACTCCCAGACTATGAGAAATAATATTCTCTGCTCTGATGAGACGAAGATTGAACTTTTTGGTGTTAATTCTAAGTGGTATGTGTGGAGAAAACCAGGCACTGCTCATCACCTGCCCAATACAATCCCAACAGTGAGACATGGCGGTGGCAGCATCATGCTATGGGGGACAGGACGACTGGTTGTAATTGAAGGAAAGATGAATGCGGCCAAGTACAGAGATATCCTGGAAGAAAACCTCTTCCAGAGTGCTCTGGACCTCAGACAGGGCCGAAGGTTTACCTTCCAACAAGACAATGACCCTAAGCACACAGCTAAAATAACAAAGGAGTGGCTTCAGAACAACTCTGTGACCATTCTTGACTGGCCCAGCCAGAGCCCGGACCTCAACCCAATTGAGCATCTCTGGAGAGACCTGAACATGGCTCCACCAACGATCACCATCCAACCTGACGGAACTGGAGAGGATCTGCAAGGAAGAATGGCCGAGGATCCCCAAATCCAGATGTGAAAAACTTGTTGCATCATTCCCAAGAAGACTCCTGGCTGTACTAGCTCAAAAGGAAGGGTCTTCTACCAGAGGTGTAGCTAGGGGTTCAGCACAGGGGGGCGAACCTGTCCAAGTGGGCCCCCAACTTGGACATGTTCATATACCGATACTATGAGTATACAGTGAGCGTATAGTGGTATATAGCAGCTCTACACAGGGCTCTGCAGACGATTTAGGTGAATACAGGGCAGTAACATTTAGTGACCTACCGGTGACGTCTCTGACTAATCCTTCACATTCTCCATCTCTTTTATCTGGATGGCCATGACCACTTCTTCCAGTCTCTGTAAAGTTTGCAGCACAGACATCTTTGGCTCCTCACTTGTCCAGGCACCGACCCACATTGTCCTCACCTACACAAAGCCCCCATCCTGCTGCTACCCCAATTATAATATATATGATATACCCCCCATAATGAATAATACCCCCAAGTGCATCTTTAAATTAATAACTTCCTTGTGCACCCCCTTTAAATATTGCAACTTATTAATAATGTCCCAGGTATTTCCTAATTGAAAAGGGAAAAAAAAAAACAAGGGAAAAAAAAATATTGGGGTTCCAATACCCGGGACCCCAAGGATCAGCTGTTTGAATGAACCGTGGTACCTGTATAAGTGCCATGACCCCTTCTCTGTTTACACAGTGTCATTCATCTCATAGTGGCCATGTAATGTAGCTACAGCCTCGTCCTATACACGTCTATGTGACAAGGCTGGAATGACATCACACGGTCACTATAAACAGACAGTGTGTGATATAGTATAATGTTGTACCGTGTTAGCCATTGAAAGTAGTGGAAGAGTGAAGAAATCAGGCGATACCTTTTAGAGGCTAACTGAGTATATTTATAAGTAAGCTTTCAGGAGTACTCGCTCCCTTCATCAGACATGGTGTGATACAAGAACTGAAAATTAACAGATTTTTATACACATGGTTTTCAAAGCATTTTAGAGTCCTTAAAAAAATTGCAATCTAAGTAGAGAAGTTATTTACAACAGGTCAAAAAAACAGTCTGGAAACTTGTGGTGCGTGACGGAGGGATCAGTAATTCTTGCTGTTATCTGTTTGCTATCAGGAGGTGATTTGTGACCCTCACAGGTCACACATAGTGTGATTTGAAGCTGGCATGAATATTGAGTTCAGTTCATGGTTCAAACATAGTGTGACATGAAGCTGGCATGAATATTAAGTCCAAATTGCAGAGTTTGAAATTTTTGCATAAATTTATACTCCATTTGTTTTCTTTTCTCCTGTGTCTTAAAATGTCCCATTAAAACCACAACCCGCAAATCTTCAATAGAGTGGTTTTCTCCGGAGAAATGTGCGGCCACTGGGAGATCGGTTCTGCTGTTATTAATGGTGGATCTGTGTGAGTTCATTCGTTGACTGAGTCTCTGCCCTGTTTCCCCCACATAGAGGCCTGTGGTGGGACATTGCACACACATTATGAGGTACACCACATTGGAAGACCTGCAGGAGAATGTCCCCCTAATTCTGTGCACCTGTTGTGACTGTGGGATAGGTACACTGTCAGCGGTGTGGATGTGCTTGCAGGTCATGCACCTTTTATGTAGGCAAGGTGAGGTGCCATTTTCAGTTGGGGCCTTCAGGGCACTCCGGACGATAATGCGCCTCAGGTTTGGTGGTTGTCGAAAGGAGAGGAGAGGGGGGACTGGAAATATGTCCTTGAGTCTGTTGTCCCTATGTAGTACAGGTTGGAGCTCCTTGGCAATCCTTCGTAGGATCTCCAGCTGTGGGTTGTAGGTGACAACTAGGGGCACTCGGGCTTCTTTCTGGGTCTCTCTATATGTGAGCAGACTGTCTCTGTTAATGGCTGCTGCTTTGTTTAATTGGTTGTCTGTCACTTTTGGTTTGTATCCCAATCTGAGAAATTTCGTCCTCAGATCCAGGAGGTGCTTGTCCAGGTCTGTTTTGTCGGAGCAAATACGATTGTATCGTATAGCCTGGCTGTAGATTATAGATTGTCTTGTGTGCTTGGGGTGGAAGCTGTCGTTTCTCAGGTAGGCCGTTCTGTCTGTGGGTGTGTGATATAAACAGGCGCCATAGCCCCTTCTTACAGCTGATCAGCGGGGAATCACTTATCTCTTATTGATGATTTATTCTGAGGATAGATCATCAATAAAAATGAGCTGGAAAACGCCTTAAGGCCAAAGCCCCATGTAGCATCCCGCAGCAAAAAACAGCTTTGGGAAAAACCATGGCGGCGACGCATTGCGGTTTTTCCTGCAGCACTTTGCACAGAATGTTTGCAGAGGTTCCCTCTGCGGACTTTCTGCTTCAATTATATCTATAGGGAAACCGCCGGCGTTTCCGTAGGTATAATTGACATGCTGCGATTTCCAAAACTGCGACTGTTTTGGAAATCGCAGCGTTTACGCTGCGCATATTTTACTGCAAAGTGGGAATGGGATGGGGGCCCCATGTAGCGAAAACCCACAGAAAAAAACCGTGGCATTCTAGCAAATCCCATCCACACATTACGGAAAAATATGTGCAGCAGACACACTGCGATTTCCAGAACCGTTGCGGTTTTGGAAATCGCAGAATGTCAATTATACCTACAGAAACACCGGCGGTTTCCATATAGGTGTATTGAAAACAGAAAGTCCACAGGGGAAACCTCTGCAGACCTTCTGTGAAATGCGCTGCGGGAAAAACCACAATGTTACCGCCATGGTTATTCCTGCAGCCCGCTACATGGGGCGAAGTGTCACTTTCATTAAATTAATTGACCCTCATATTATGCCCCTGAATCCCCCTGACATAAATACTGCACCTCTAATGACCCTGATATCAATGACCACCCCCTTATGTTCATAATGCCTCCCGATATAAATGATGCCCCCTAATGGCCCTTATAAAAATAACCTCCCCCTTGTATTCATAATACCCTGTAATAACCCTTATATAAATGACCCCCCCATCGTCATAATGCCTCCTAATGAATCCTCCCTTATAGTTATATTTCCCCCTCCTAACCACCCCTTATACTATTAATATACCCACAAAAAAAAAGTCATACTCACCTGCGATGATGAATGGAGCCTCCGTCGCTTCCTCCCTGTCCACGCACAGGACGTCTGTGTCTGAGCGCAGGCGGTGCGATGTTGTGACGTCATCGCGCCTCCCGTGCAGAGAAGCAGACATCGGTCTGTGGTCTCGGCGTCTTGTAAACCGCAGGCCTGTACTGGCTTGCGGTTTACAAGACAGTTAAGCACCAGGAAGCCTTGTAACTAGATCGGTGTCTGCAGACACCGATCTACTTAGAAATAAAGGATGTATTAATGGCGTCCCCGGGGTGGGCCCCAAAAAGTCAGTGGGGGCCGGATCATCACTTCCAGGACTCCTCCTCCAAAGAGTAAAGGTCACACCAAATATTGATGGGATTTACATTTCTGTTTTCTTCAATCACTGCATTTTGTTATTTGACAAAAATAAATTATTAACCCTTCTATTTCTGGAAGCATTCTCTCTGTGCAGAATTTCTTCCACATATGCCTAAACTCTTGCACGACCAAAGGTAGCCAGAGGGCGCTACAACCATAACTACTAGTCACAGAAAGATTAGATAAGGACCTGCTGACATGAGCTCCATCTGTGCCTAGAGATTTCCCCCTTGAGCCACCAACGGTTCTGCTATCATTAAAGAAGCCTTCAGAGCTTCTGCCTGACCTGCAGCTCCATCAGCAAGGAAGCTCAACTCTCTCCAAAAATTCAACTAGAGCACGTAAAGAAGGACAACTGTCTAAGTAATGTGGTAGGTGACAGAAATGGAGGGGGCGGAACCTCACCACGTTATATGATGGATGCTTAAGCAACAGCTCTTGTCTCACAGAGCACTTATCTCACTATTGACCCAAGATGGTCAAACCTGCAAGAGAAAAACTCACTGAACGCCTAGACGCCCGGCAAAATAAGTTAAACTTAGGAAAGATGGACAAATTTGTTCATAAGAAACTTGCAGTGTCCACAGCAAGAAAGAGCAAGATGGCACCAGAAAAACAACAAGAATCTGATGTGCCGGAGGACTCTAATGCTGAGAGTATGTCGGACTCTGCAGATGCCTCTGGTACTACCGACCAAGGTACTTTGCCCAAATGATTTCTCAAACGGGCACTGTCCCCAGTCATGAAAGAGTTGGCAGGAATACGAGCTGACAATAAGCAGCTAGGGTGATGCATTGATGTCCTGGAGAACAACCAAGAAGCCTAGGTCTCACAGACAGAGCCTCACAACTCACCTAGAGGCCTTGAATACTGCCATGCTACAGGTAGAGGACCAGAAAAACAGGGTGTGATGCAAAAATATAAGGCTGCAGGGTATCCCAGAATCCATTCCCACTGACTCCCTTTAGTCGACTGCGATAAAAATCTTTCCAGACTTGTTGGGCTCAGAAAGAGCTAGAGAGACCAGCATAGAGACAATACATTGTTCATTAAGGTACCCTTGTAGGGAGGGAGAACCCCCCAGAGATGTAATGATTGGCCTCTTGAACTACTGCGATACCTCAGCCTGAAAGTGGTCAAAGAACGTAGAGACTTACAGCCACAGGGCGAACAAATAGTGATATACCAAGACCTGGCACCATCTATGCTGTATAAGAGAAGACTCATAATACCTCTCACAGATCAGGAGCAGCAAGATAATGTATAAATGGCTGTTCCCTTTCAGCCTTACGTTCCAAAAAGAGGGCAAACGTTCCACCATAAGGAAAACTATAGACCTACTCCTTGCGTAGTCACTTTTGGACATTCAGCCATTACAAATCACCACATGGATGGCAGTCACTGACCAGCATCTGGAATTATCACCTCTTCTACGAATCTGGCCTTGGTCCATAGTGGGAAAATCCAAAAACATCAAAGCATAAGAAGCCAGAACAGAGAACTCCACATCTGGAGTGATCCAAGTATGGGCAACGCTCCAGCTAACTACTTGTAAGTAGAATTTGTGAACTCTACCTTTAATGTACTTTCATTGCTTTCAATGCCCTTGGTACCTCTGGGTACTTATGAGTCATGGAACGATACAGACCGGGTCACAGGTGCCCCTCCTCTCACTGTCAGGTACACATGGGTCACAGGTGCCCTCCCTCTCACTGTCAGGTGTACATGGGTCACAGGTGCACCTCCTCTCACAGTCAGGTACACATGGGTCACAGGTGCCCTCCCTCTCACTGTCAGGTGTACATGGGTCACAGGTGACCCCCCTCTCACTGTCAGATACACATGGGTCACAGGTGACCCCCCTCTCACTGTCAGGTGTACATGGGTCACAGGTGCCCTCCCTCTCACTGTCAGGTGTACATGGGTCACAGGTGCCCCCTCCCTCACTGTCAGGTGTACATGGGTCACAGGTGCTCTTCCTCTCACTGTCAGATACACATGGGTCACAGGTGACCCCCTCTCACTGTCAGGTGTACATGGGTCACAGGTGCCCTCCCTCTCACTGTCAGGTGTACATGGGTCACAGCTGCCCCCCCCCTCACTGTCAGGTGTACATGGGTCACAGGTGACCCCCCCTCACTGTCAGGTGTACATGGGTCACAGGTGCCCCCCATCTCACTGTCAGGTGCACATGGGTCACAGGTGTCCCCCTTTCACTGTCAGGCACACATGGGTCACAGGTGCTCTTCCTCTCACTGTCAGGTGTACATGGGTCACAGGTGCTCTTCCACTCACTGCCATGTGCACATGGGTCACAGGTGCCCCCCTCTCACTGTCAGGTGCACATGGGTCACAGGTGCCCCCCTCTCACTGTCAGGTGCACATGGGTCTCAGGTGCCCCCCCTCTCACTGTCAATTGTATATGGGTTACAGGTGCTCTTCCTCTCACTGTCAGGTACACATGGGTCACAGGTGCTCTTCCTCTCACTGTCCTATGTACATGGGTCACAGGTGCCCCCTCTCTCACTGTCAAGTACACATGGGTCACAGGTGCCCCCCCTCTCACTGTCAGGTGCACATGGGTCACAGGTGCCACCCCTCTCACTGTCAGGTGTATATAGGTCACAGGTGCCCCCCTCTCACTGTCAGGTGCACATGGTTCACAGGTGCCCCCCCTCTCACTGTCAGGTGTACATGGGTCACAGGTGCCCCCCTCCCACTGTCAGGCGCACATGGGTCACAGGTGCCCCCCCTCTCACTGTCAGGTACACATTGGTCACAGGTACTCTTCCTCTCACTGTCAGGTGTACATGGGTCACAGGTGCCCCCCTCTCACTGTCAGGTACACCTGGGTCACAGGTGCCCTAACTCTCACTGTCAGGTACACATGGGTAGCAGGTGCCCCTTCTCTCACTGGTAGGTGTACATGGGTCACAGGAGCTCTTCCTCCCACTGTCAGGTGCACATGGGTCACAGGTGCCGCCCCTCCCTCTCACTGTCAGGTGCACATGGGTCACAGGTGTTCTTTCTCTCACTGTCCTGTGTACATGGTTCACAGGTGCCCTCCCTCTCACTGTCCTGTGTACATGGGTCACAGGTGCGCCCCCCTCTCACTGTCAGGTACACATGGGTCACAGGTGCCCCATCCACTGTCAGGTGTACATGGGTCACAGGTGCCCTCCCTCTCACTGTCAGGTGTACATGGGTCACAGGTGCCCCCCCTCACTGTCAAGTGTACATGGGTCACAGGTGCCCCCCCTCACTGTCAGGTGTACATGGGTCACAGCTGTCTCCCCTCTCACTGTCAGGTGTACATGGGTCACAGGTGCCCCCTCCCTCACTGTCAGGTGTACATGGGTCACAGGTGCCCTCCCTCTCACTGTCAGGTGTACATGGGTCACGGGTGCCCGCCCTCTCACTGTCAGGTGTACATGAGTCACAGGTGCCCTCCCTCTCACTGTCAGGTGCACATGGGTCACAGGTGCCCCCCTCTCACTGTCAATTACATATGGGTTACAGGTGCTCTTCCTCTCACTGTCAGGTACACATAGGTCACAGGTGCCCCCCTCTCACTGTCAGGTGTACATGAGTCACAGGTGCCCTCCCTCTCACTGCCATGTGCACATGGGTCACAGGTGCCCCCCTCTCACTGTCAGGTGCACATGGGTCACAGGTGCCCCCCTCTCACTGTCAGGTGCACATGGGTCTCAGGTGCCCCCCCTCTCACTGTCAATTGTATATGGGTTACAGGTGCTCTTCCTCTCACTGTCAGGTACACATGGGTCACAGGTGCTCTTCCTCTCACTGTCCTATGTACATGGGTCACAGGTGCCCCCTCTCTCACTGTCAAGTACACATGGGTCACAGGTGCCCCCCCTCTCACTGTCAGGTGCACATGGGTCACAGGTGCCACCCCTCTCACTGTCAGGTGTACATGGGTCACAGGTGACCCCCTCTCACTGTCAGGTGTACATGGTTCACAGGTGCCCCCCCTCTCACTGTCAGGTGTACATGGGTCACAGGTGCCCCCCTCCCACTGTCAGGCGCACATGGGTCACAGGTGCCCCCCCTCTCACTGTCAGGTACACATTGGTCACAGGTACTCTTCCTCTCACTGTCAGGTGCACATGGGTCACATGTGCCCCCCCTCTCACTGTCAGGTGTACATGGGTCACAGGTGCCCCCCTCTCACTGTCAGGTACACCTGGGTCACAGGTGCCCTAACTCTCACTGTCAGGTACACATGGGTAGCAGGTGCCCCTTCTCTCACTGGTAGGTGTACATGGGTCACAGGTGCTCTTCCTCCCACTGTCAGGTGCACATGGGTCACAGGTGCCGCCCCTCCCTCTCACTGTCAGGTGCACATGGGTCACAGGTGTTCTTTCTCTCACTGTCCTGTGTACATGGTTCACAGGTGCCCTCCCTCTCACTGTCCTGTGTACATGGGTCACAGGTGCGCCCCCTCTCACTGTCAGGTACACATGGGTCACAGGTGCCCCATCCACTGTCAGGTGTACATGGGTCACAGGTGCCCTCCCTCTCACTGTCAGGTGTACATGGGTCACAGGTGCCCCCCCTCACTGTCAAGTGTACATGGGTCAAGGTGCCCCCCCCGGTGCCCCCCTCACTGTCAGGTGTACATGGGTCACAGCTGTCTCCCCTCTCACTGTCAGGTGTACATGGGTCACAGGTGCCCCCTCCCTCACTGTCAGGTGTACATGGGTCACAGGTGCCCTCCCTCTCACTGTCAGGTGTACATGGGTCACGGGTGCCCGCCCTCTCACTGTCAGGTGTACATGAGTCACAGGTGCCCTCCCTCTCACTGTCAGGTGCACATGGGTCACAGGTGCCCCCCTCTCACTGTCAATTACATATGGGTTACAGGTGCTCTTCCTCTCACTGTCAGGTACACATAGGTCACAGGTGCCCCCCTCTCACTGTCAATTACATATGGGTCACAGGTGCTCTTCTTCTCACTGTCAGTTGCACCTGGGTCACAGGTTCTCTTCCTCTCACTGTCCTATGTACATGGGTCACAGGTGCCCTCCCTCTCACTGTCCTGTGTACATGGGTCACAGGGGCCCTCTCTCTCACTGTCAGGTACACATGGGTCACAGGGGGTGCCCCCCCTCTCACTGTCAGGTGCACATGGGTCACAGGTGCCCTCCCTCTCACTGTCAGGTGTACATGGGTCACAGGTGCCCCCCTCTCACTGTCAGGTGCAAATGGTCACATGTGCCCCTTCCTCTCACTGTTAGGTGTACATGGGTCACAGGTGCCCCCCTCTCACTGTCAGGAGTACATGGGTCACAGGTGCCTCTCCTCTCACTGTCAGGTACACATGGGTCACAGGTGCCTCCCTCTCACTGTCAGGTGCGCATTGGTCACAGGTGCCCCCTCCCTTTCACTGTAAGGTGTACATGGGTCACAGGTGCCCCCCCTCTCACTGTCTGGTGTACATGGGTCAGGGGCGCCCCCCTCTCACTGTCAGGGTGTACATGGGTCACAGGTGACCCCCTCTCACTGTCAGGTGTACATGGGTCACAGGTGCCCCCCTCCCACTGTCAGGTGCACATGGGTCACAGGTGCCCCCCTCTCACTGTCAGGTACACATTGGTCACAGGTACTCTTCCACTCACTGTCAGGTGCACATGGGTCACAGGTGCCCCCTCCCTCACTGTCAGGTGTACATGTGTCACAGGTGCCCTCCCTCTCACGGTCAGGTACACATGGGTAATAGGTGCCCCCCCCTCTCACTGGTAGGTGTACATGGGTCACAGGTGCTCTTCCTCCCACTGTCAGGTGCACATGGGTCACAGGTGCCCTCCCTTCCTCTCACTGTCAGGTGCACATGGGTCACAGGTGCTCTTCCTCTCACTGTCCTGTGTACATGGGTCACAGGTGCCCTCCCTCTCACTGTCCTGTGTACATGGGTCACAGGTGCCCCCCCTCTCACTGTCAGGTACACATGGGTCACAGGTGCCCCCTCCCTCAATATCAGGTGTACATGGGTCACAGGTGCCCTCCCTCTCACTGTCAGGTGTACATGGGTCATAGGTGCCCGCCCTCTCACTGTCAGGTGTACATGGGTCACAGGTGCCTCCCTCTCTCTGTCAGGTG
This sequence comes from Leptodactylus fallax, assembly GCA_947044405.1. Classification (NCBI taxonomy): domain Eukaryota; kingdom Metazoa; phylum Chordata; class Amphibia; order Anura; family Leptodactylidae; genus Leptodactylus; species Leptodactylus fallax. Next base: position 62,018 of record CAMRHE010001388.1, on the reverse strand, counting down.
CGCATTGGTCACAGGTGCCCCCTCCCTTTCACTGTCAGGTGTACATGGGTCACAGGTACTCTTCCTCTCACTGTCAGGTGCACAAGGGTCACAGGTGCCCCCCCTCCCTCTCACTGTCAGGTGCACATGGGTCACAGGTGCTCTTCCTCTCACTGTCCTGTGTACATGGGTCACAGGTGCCGTTCCTCTCACTGTCCTGTGTACATGGGTCACAGTTGCCCCCCTCTCACTGTCAGGTACACATAGGTCACAGGTGCCCCCTCCCTCACTGTCAGGTGTACATGGGTCACAGGTGCCCTCCCTCTCACTGTCAGGTGCACATGGGTCACAGATGCTCCCCTCTCACTGTCAGGTGCATATGGGTCACAGGTGCCCCCCATCTCACTGTCAGGTGCACATGGGTCACAGGTGCCCCCCTCTCACTGTCAGGTGCACATGGGTCACAGGTGCCACCCCCTAACTGTCAATTGTATATGGGTTACAGGTGCTCTTCCTCTCACTGTCAGGTACACATGGGTCACAGGTGCTCTTCCTCTCACTGTCAGTTGCACCTGCATCACAGGTGCCCTCCCTCTCACTGTCAGGTGTACATGGGTCACAAGTGCCCCGCCCCCTCACTGTCAGGTGTACATGGGTCACAAGTGCCCCGTCCTCTCACTGTCAGGTGTACATAGGTCACAGGTGCCCCCCTCTCACTGTCAGGTGTACATGGGTCAAAGGTGCCCCCCATCTCACTGTCAGGTGCACATGGGTCACAGGTGACCCCCCTCTCACTGTCAGGTACACATGGGTCACAGGTGCTCTTCCTCTCACTGTCAGGTGTACATGGGTCACAGGTGCTCTTCCTCTCACTGTCATGTGCACATGGGTCACAGGTGCCCCCCTCTCACTGTCAGGTGCACATGGATCACAGGTGCCCCCCTCTCACTGTCAGGTGCACATGGGTCACAGGTGACCCACCTCTCACTGTCAATTGTATATGGGTTACAGGTGCTCTTCCTCTCACTGTCAGGTACACATGGGTCACAGGTGCTCTTCCTCTCACTGTCAGTTGCACCTGGGTCACAGGTGCTCTTCCTCTCACTGTCCTATGTACATGGGTCACAGGTGCCCTCCCTCTCACTGTCCTGTGTACATGGGTCACAGGTGCCCCCTCTCTCACTGTCAAGTACACATGGTTCACAGGTGCCCCCCTCTCACTGTCAGGTGTACATGGGTCACAGGTGCCCTCCCTCTCACTGTCAGGTGTACATGGGTCATAGGTGCCCCCCTCTCACTGTTAGGTGCACATGGGTCACAGGTGCCTCTCCTCTCACTGTCAGGTACACATGAGTCACAGGTGCTCCCCCTCTCACTGTCAGGTGTACATGGGTCACAGGTGCCTCCCTCTCACTGTCAGGTGCGCATTGGTCACAGGTGCCCCCTCCCTCTCACTGTCAGGTGTACATGGGTCACAGGTGCCCCCCCTCTCACTGTCAGGTGTATATGGGTCAAAGGTGCCCCCCCTCTCACTGTCAGGTGCACATGGGTCACAGGCGCTCCCCCTCTCACTGTCAGGTGCACATGAGTCACAGGTGCCACCCCTCTCACTGTCATTTGTACATAGGTCACAGGTGCCCCCCTCTCACTGTCAGGTGCACATGGGTCACAGGTGCCCTCCCTCTCACTGTCAGGTGTACATGGGTCACAGGTGCCCCCCCTCACACTGTCAGGTGTACATGGATTACAGGTGCCCCCCTCTCACTGTCAGGTGCACATGGGTCACAGGTGCCCTCCCTCTCACTGTCAGGTGTACATGGGTCACAGGTGCCCTCCCTCTCACTGTCAGGTGTACATCGGTCACAGGTGCCCCCCCTCATTGTCAGGTGCACATGGGTTACAGGTGCCCTCCCTCTCACTGTCAGGTGTACATGGGTCACAGGTGCTCCCCTCTCACTGTCAGGTGCACATGGGTCACAGGTGCCCCCCATCTTACTGTCAGGTGTACATGGGTTACAGGTGCCCCCCTCTTACTTTCAGGAGCACATGGGTCACAGGTGCCCCCCCTCTCACTGTCAGGTACACATGGGTCACAGGTGCTCTTCCTCTCACTGTCAGGTGCACATGGGTCACTGGTGCCCCCCTCTCACTGTCAGGTGCACATGTGTCACAGGTGCCCCCCTCTCACTGTCAGGTGTACATGGGTCACAGGTGCCTCTCCTCTCACTGTCAGGTACACATGGGTCACAGGTGCCCCCACTCACTGTCAGGTACACATGGGTCACAGGTGCCCTCCCTCTCACTGTCCTGTGTACATGGGTCACAGGTGCCCCCCCTCTCACTGTCAGGTACACATGGGTCACAGGTGCCCCCTCCCTCACTGTCAGGTGTACATGGGTCACAGGTGCCCTCCCTCTCACTGTCAGGTGTACATGGGTCACAGGTGCCCGCCCTCTCACTGTCAGGTGTACATGGGTCACAGGTGCCCTCCCTCTCACTGTCAGGTGTACATGAGTCACAGGTGCCCCCCCTCACTGTCAGGTACACATGGGTCACAGGTGCTCTTCCTCTCACTGTCAGGTGTACATGGGTCACAGGTGCTCTTCCTCTCACTGTCAGGTACACATGGGTCACAGATGCTCCCCTCTCACTGTCAGGTGCACATGGATCACAGGTGTCCCCCATCTCACTGTCAGGTGCACATGGGTCACAGGTGACCCCCCTCTCACTGTCAGGTACACATGGGTCACAGGTGCTCTTCCTCTCACTGTCAGGTGTACATGGGTCACAGGTTCTCTTCCTCTCACTGTCTGGTACACATGGGTCACAGGTGCTCTTCCTCTCACTGTCAGTTGCACCTGGGTCACAGGTGCTCTTCCTCTCACTGTCCTATGTACATGGGTCACAGGTGACCTCCCTCTCACTGTCCTGTGTACATGGGTCACAGGTGCCCCCCCTCTCACTGTCAAGTACACATGGTTCACAGGTGCCCCCCCTCTCACTGTCAGGTGTACATTGGTCAAAGGTGCCCTCCCTCTCACTGTCAGGTGTACATGGGTCATAGGTGCCCCCTCTCACTGTTAGGTGCACATGGGTCACATGTGCCCCTTCCTCTCACTGTCAGGTGTACAATGGTCACAGGTGCCCCCTCCCTCTCACTGTCAGGTGTACATGGGTCAGGAGGTGCCCCCCCTCTCACTGTCAGGTGTATATGGGTCACAGGTGCCCCCCCTCTCACTGTCAGGTGCACATGGGTCACAGGCGCCCCCCTCTCACTGTCAGGTGCACATGAGTCACAGGTGCCACCCCTCTCACTGTCAGGTGTACATAGGTCACAGGTGCCCCCCTCTCACTGTCAGGTGCACATGGGTCACAGGTACTCTTCCTCTCACTGTCAGGTGTACATAGGTCACAGGTGCCCCCCTCTCACTGTCAGGTGCACATGGGTCACAGGTACTCTTCCTCTCACTGTCAGGTGCACATGGGTCACAGGTGCCCCCCTCCCACTGTCAGGTGCACATGGGTCACAGGTGCCCCCCCTCTCACTGTCAGGTGTACATGGGTCACAGGAGCCCCCTCCCTCACTGTCAGGTGTACATGCGACACAGGTGCCCTCCCTCTCACTGTCAGGTACACAAGGGTAACAGGTGCCCCCCCCTCTCACTGGTAGGTGTACATGGGTCACAGGTGCTCTTCCTCCGACTGTCAGGTGCACATGGGTCACAGGTGCCCTCCCTCTCACTGTCAGGTGCACATGGGTCACAGGTGCTCTTCCTCTCACTGTCCTGTATACATGGATCACAGGTGCCCTCCCTCTCACTGTCATGTGTACATGTGTCACAGGTGCCCCCCCTCTCACTGTCAGGTACACATGGGTCACAGGTGCTCTTCCTCTCACTGTCCTATGTACATGGGTCACAGGTGCCCGCCCTCTCACTGTCAGGTGTACATGGGTCACAGGTGCCCTCCCTCTCACTGTCAGGTGTACATGGGTTACAGGTGCCCCCCCTCATTGTCAGGTGCACATGGGTCACAGGTGCCCTCCCTCTCACTGTCAGGTGTACATGGGTCACAGGTGCCCCCCTCTCTGTCAGGTATACATGGGTCAAAGTTGCCCTCCCTCTCACTGTCAGGTGCACATGGGTCACAGGTTCCCCCCTCTCACTGTCAGGTGCACATGGGTCACAGGTGACCCCCCTCTCACTGTCAATTATATATGGGTTACAGGTGCTCTTCCTCTCACTGTCAGGTACACATGGGTAACAGGTGCTCTTCCTCTCACTGTCAGTTGCACTTGGGTCACAGGTGCTCTTCCTCTCACTGTCCTATGTACATGGGTCACAGGTGCCCTCCCTCTCACTGTCCTGTGTACATGGGTCACAGGAGCCCCCTCTCTCACTGTCAAGTACACATGGTTCACAGGTGCCCCCCCTCTCACTGTCAGGTGTACATGGGTCACAGGTGCCCTCCCTCTCACTGTCAGGTGTACATGGGTCACAGGTGCCCCCCCTCTCACTGTCAGGTGCACATGGGTCACAGGCGCCCCCCCTCTCACTGTCAGGTGCACATGAGTCACAGGTGCCACCCCTCTCACTGTCAGGTGTACATAGGTCACAAGTGCCCCCCTCTCACTGTCAGGTGCACATGGGTCACAGGTACTCTTCCTCTCACTGTCAGGTGCACATGGGTCACAGGTGCTCTTCCTCTCACTGTCAGGTGTACATGGGTCACAGGTGACCCCCTCTCACTGTCAGGTGTACATGGGTCACAGGTGCCCCCCTCCCACTGTCAGGTGCACATGGGTCACAGGTGCCCCCCCCTCTCACTGTCAGGTGTACATGGGTCACAGGAGCCCCCTCCCTCACTGTCAGGTGTACATGCGACACAGGTGCCCTCCCTCTCACTGTCAGGTACACAAGGGTAACAGGTGCCCCCCCCCTCTCACTGGTAGGTGTACATGGGTCACAGGTGCTCTTCCTCTCACTGTCAGGTGCACATGGGTCACAGGTGCCCTCCCTCTCACTGTCAGGTGCACATGGGTCACAGGTGCTCTTCCTCTCACTGTCCTGTATACATGGATCACAGGTGCCCTCCCTCTCACTGTCATGTGTACATGTGTCACAGGTGCCCCCCCTCTCACTGTCAGGTACACATGGGTCACAGGTGCTCTTCCTCTCACTGTCCTATGTACATGGGTCACAGGTGCCCGCCCTCTCACTGTCAGGTGTACATGGGTCACAGGTGCCCTCCCTCTCACTGTCAGGTGTACATGGGTTACAGGTGCCCCCCCTCACTGTCAGGTGCACATGGGTCACAGGTGCCCTCCCTCTCACTGTCAGGTGTACATGGGTCACAGGTGCCCCCCCTCTCTGTCAGGTATACATGGGTCAAAGTTGCCCTCCCTCTCACTGTCAGGTGCACATGGGTCACAGGTTCCCCCCTCTCACTGTCAGGTGCACATGGGTCACAGGTGACCCCCCTCTCACTGTCAATTATATATGGGTTACAGGTGCTCTTCCTCTCACTGTCAGGTACACATGGGTAACAGGTGCTCTTCCTCTCACTGTCAGTTGCACTTGGGTCACAGGTGCTCTTCCTCTCACTGTCCTATGTACATGGGTCACAGGTGCCCTCCCTCTCACTGTCCTGTGTACATGGGTCACAGGTGCCCCCTCTCTCACTGTCAAGTACACATGGTTCACAGGTGCCCCCCTCTCACTGTCAGGTGTACATGGGTCACAGGTGCCCTCCCTCTCACTGTCAGGTGTACATGGGTCATAGGTGCCCCCTCTCACTGTTAGGTGCACATGGGTCACATGTGCCCCTTCCTCTCACTGTCAGGTGTACATGGGTCACAGGTGCCTCTCCTCTCACTGTCAGGTACACATGGGTCACAGGTGCTCCCCCTCTCACTGTCAGGTGTACATGGGTCACAGGTGCCTCCCTCTCACTGTCAGGTGCGCATTGGTCACAGGTGCCCCCTCCCTCTCACTGTCAGGTGTACATGGGTCACAGGTGCCCCCCCTCTCACTGTCAGGTGTATATGGGTCACAGGTGCCCCCCCTCTCACTGACAGGTGCACATGGGTCACAGGCGCCCCCCCTCTCACTGTCAGGTGCACATGAGTCACAGGTGCCACCCCTCTCACTGACAGGGGTACATAGGTCACAGGTGCACCCCTCTCACTGTCAGGTGCACATGGGTCACAGGTGCCCTCCCTTTCACTGTCAGGTGTACATGGGTCACAGGTGCCCCCCCTCTCACTGTCAGGTGTACATGGGTTACAGGTGCCCCCCTCTCACTGTCAGGTGCACATGGGTCACAGGTACTCTTCCTCTCATTGTCAGGTGCACATGGGTCACAGGTACTCTTCCTCTCACTGTCAGGTGTACATGGGTCACAGGTGACCCCCTCTCACTGTCAGGTGTACATGGGTCACAGGTGCCCCCCTCCCACTGTCAGGTGGACATGGGTCACAGGTGCCCCCCCTCTCACTGTCAGGTGTACATGGGTTTCAGGAGCCCCCTTCCTCACTGTCAGGTGTACATGCGACACAGGTGCCCTCCCTCTCACTGTCAGGTACACATGGGTCACAGGTGCCCTAACTCTCACTGTCAGGTACACATGGGTAACAGGTGCCCCCCTCTCACTGGTAGGTGTACATGGGTCACAGGTGCTCTTCCTCTCACTGTCAGGTGCACATGGGTCACAGGTGCTCTTCCTCCGACTGTCAGGTGCACATGGGTCACAGGTGCCCCCTCCCTCTCACTGTCAGGTGCACATGGGTCACAGGTGCTCTTCCTCTCACTGTCCTGTGTACATGGATCACAGGTGCCCTCCCTCTCACTGTCCTGTGTACATGCGTCACAGGTGCCCCCCCTCTCACTGTCAGGTACACATGGGTCACAGGTGCCCCCCCCCACTGTCAGGTGTACATGGGTCACAGGTGCCCTCCCTCTCACTGTCATGTGTACATGGGTCATAGGTGCCCCCCTCTCACTGTTAGGTGCACATGGGTCACATGTGCCCCTTCCTTTCACTGTCAGGTGTACATGGGTCACAGGTGCCTCTCCTCTCACTGTCAGGTACACATGGGTCACAGGTGCTCCCCCTCTCACTGTCAGGTGTACATGGGTCACAGGTGCCTCCCTCTCACTGTCAGGTGCGCATTGGTCACAGGTTCCCCTCTTTCCCTCTCACTGTCACAGTGTACATGGGTCACAGGTGCCCCCCTCTCACTGTCAGGTGTACATGGGTCACAGGTGCCCCCCTCACTTCGGTCACTGGGTCCGGTGCTCTCACTGTCAGGTGCACATGGGTCACAGGCGCCCCCCCTCTCACTGTCAGGTGCACATGGGTCACAGGTGCCCCCCCTCTCACTGTCAGGTGTACATGGGTCACAGGTGCCCTCCCTCTCACTGTCAGGTGTCAGGTACATAGGGTCATAGGTGCCCCCTCTCACTGTTAGGTGCACATGGGTCACATGTGCCCCTTCCTCTCACTGTCAGGTGTACATGGGGGGTCCTCTTGGGTCACATGGGTCACGCCCCCCCGTGCCTCTCCTCTCACTGTCAGGTACACCTGGGTCACAGGTGCTCCCCCTCTCACTGTCAGGTGTGCATGGGTCACAGGTGCCCCCCTCTCACTGTCAGGTGTACATGGGTCACAGGAGTCCCTTCCTCTCACTGTCAGGTGCACATGGGTCACAGGTGCCCTCCCTCTCACTGTCAGGTGTACATGGGTCATAGGTGCCCCCTCTCACTGTTAGGTGCACATGGGTCACATGTGCCCCTTCCTCTCACTGTCAGGTGTACATGGGTCACAGGTGCCCCCCTCTCACTGTCAGGTGTACATGGGTCACAGGTGCCTCTCCTCTCACTGTCAGGTACACATGGGTCACAGGTGCCCCCACTCACTGTCAGGTACACATGGGTCACAGGTGCCCTCCCTCTCACTGTCCTGTGTACATGGGTCACAGGTGCCCCCCTCTCACTGTCAGGTACACCTGGGTCACAGGTGCCCCCTCCCTCACTGTCAGGTGTACATGGGTCACAGGTGCCCTCCCTCTCACTGTCAGGTGTACATGGGTCACAGGTGCCCGCCCTCTCACTGTCAGGTGTACATGGGTCACAGGTGCCCTCCCTCTCACTGTCAGGTGTACATGAGTCACAGGTGCCCCCCCCTCACTGTCAGGTACACATGGGTCACAGGTGCTCTTCCTCTCACTGTCAGGTGTACATGGGTCACAGGTGCTCTTCCTCTCACTGTCAGGTACACATGGGTCACAGATGCTCCCCTCTCACTGTCAGGTGCACATGGATCACAGGTGTCCCCCATCTCACTGTCAGGTGCACATGGGTCACAGGTGACCCCCCTCTCACTGTCAGGTACACATGGGTCACAGGTGCTCTTCCTCTCACTGTCAGGTGTACATGGGTCACAGGTTCTCTTCCTCTCACTGTCTGGTACACATGGGTCACAGGTGCTCTTCCTCTCACTGTCAGTTGCACCTGGGTCACAGGTGCTCTTCCTCTCACTGTCCTATGTACATGGGTCACAGGTGACCTCCCTCTCACTGTCCTGTGTACATGGGTCACAGGTGCCCCCTCTGTCACTGTCAAGTACACATGGTTCACAGGTGCCCCCCCTCTCACTGTCAGGTGTACATTGGTCAAAGGTGCCCTCCCTCTCACTGTCAGGTGTACATGGGTCATAGGTGCCCCCCTCTCACTGTTAGGTGCACATGGGTCACATGTGCCCCTTCCTCTCACTGTCAGGTGTACATTGGTCACAGGTGCCCCCTCCCTCTCACTGTCAGGTGTACATGGGTCAGGAGGTGCCCCCCCTCTCACTGTCAGGTGTATATGGGTCACAGGTGCCCCCCCCTCTCACTGTCAGGTGCACATGGGTCACAGGCGCCCCCCCTCTCACTGTCAGGTGCACATGAGTCACAGGTGCCACCCCTCTCACTGTCAGGTGTACATAGGTCACAGGTGCCCCCCTCTCACTGTCAGGTGCACATGGGTCACAGGTACTCTTCCTCTCACTGTCAGGTGTACATAGGTCACAGGTGCCCCCCTCTCACTGTCAGGTGCACATGGGTCACAGGTACTCTTCCTCTCACTGTCAGGTGCACTTGGGTCACAGGTGCCCCCCTCCCACTGTCAGGTGCACATGGGTCACAGGTGCCCCCCCCTCTCACTGTCAGGTGAACATGGGTCACAGGAGCCCCCTCCCTCACTGTCAGGTGTACATGCGACACAGGTGCCCTCCCTCTCACTGTCAGGTACACAAGGGTAACAGGTGCCCCCCCCTCTCACTGGTAGGTGTACATGGGTCACAGGTGCTCTTCCTCCGACTGTCAGGTGCACATGGGTCACAGGTGCTCTTCCTCTCACTGTCCTGTATACATGGATCACAGGTGCCCTCCCTCTCACTGTCATGTGTACATGTGTCACAGGTGCCCCCCTCTCACTGTCAGGTACACATGGGTCACAGGTGCTCTTCCTCTCACTGTCCTATGTACATGGGTCACAGGTGCCCGCCCTCTCACTGTCAGGTGTACATGGGTCACAGGTGCCCTCCCTCTCACTGTCAGGTGTACATGGGTTACAGGTGCCCCCCCCTCATTGTCAGGTGCACATGGGTCACAGGTGCCCTCCCTCTCACTGTCAGGTGTACATGGGTCACAGGTGCCCCCCTCTCTGTCAGGTATACATGGGTCAAAGTTGCCCTCCCTCTCACTGTCAGGTGCACATGGGTCACAGGTTCCCCCCTCTCACTGTCAGGTGCACATGGGTCACAGGTGACCCCCCTCTCACTGTCAATTATATATGGGTTACAGGTGCTCTTCCTCTCACTGTCAGGTACACATGGGTAACAGGTGCTCTTCCTCTCACTGTCAGTTGCACTTGGGTCACAGGTGCTCTTCCTCTCACTGTCCTATGTACATGGGTCACTGGTGCCCTCCCTCTCACTGTCCTGTGTACATGGGTCACAGGTGCCCCCTCTCTCACTGTCAAGTACACATGGTTCACAGGTGCCCCCCTCTCACTGTCAGGTGTACATGGGTCACAGGTGCCCCCCCTCTCACTGTCAGGTGTACATGGGTCACAGGTGCCCCCCCTCTCACTGTCAGGTGCACATGGGTCACAGGCGCCCCCCCTCTCACTGTCAGGTGCACATGAGTCACAGGTGCCCCCCCTCTCACTGTCAGGTGTACATAGGTCACAGGTGCCCTTCCCTCTCACTGTCAGGTGCACATGGGTCACAGGTGCTCTTCCTCTCACTGTCAGGTGCACATGGGTCACAGGTGACCCCCTCTCACTGTCAGGTGTACATGGGTCACAGGTGCCCCCCTCCCACAGTCAGGTGCACATGGGTCACAGGTGCCCCCCCTCTCACTGTCAGGTGTACATGGGTCACAGGAGCCCCCTCCCTCACTGTCAGGTGTACATGCGACACAGGTGCCCTCCCTCTCACTGTCAGGTACACAAGGGTAACAGGTGCCCCCCCCTCTCACTGGTAGGTGTACATGGGTCACAGGTGCTCTTCCTCTCACTGTCAGGTGCACATGGGTCACAGGTGCCCTCCCTCTCACTGTCAGGTGCACATGGGTCACAGGTGCTCTTCCTCTCACTGTCCTGTATACATGGATCACAGGTGCCCTCCCTCTCACTGTCATGTGTACATGTGTCACAGGTGCCCCCCTCTCACTGTCAGGTACACATGGGTCACAGGTGCTCTTCCTCTCACTGTCCTATGTACATGGGTCACAGGTGCCCGCCCTCTCACTGTCAGGTGTACATGGGTCACAGGTGCCCTCCCTCTCACTGTCAGGTGTACATGGGTTACAGGTGCCCCCCCTCACTGTCAGGTGCACATGGGTCACAGGTGCCCTCCCTCTCACTGTCAGGTGTACATGGGTCACAGGTGCCCCCCTCTCTGTCAGGTATACATGGGTCAAAGTTGCCCTCCCTCTCACTGTCAGGTGCACATGGGTCACAGGTTCCCCCCTCTCACTGTCAGGTGCACATGGGTCACAGGTGACCCCCCTCTCACTGTCAATTATATATGGGTTACAGGTGCTCTTCCTCTCACTGTCAGGTACACATGGGTAACAGGTGCTCTTCCTCTCACTGTCAGTTGCACTTGGGTCACAGGTGCTCTTCCTCTCACTGTCCTGTGTACATGGGTCACAGGTGCCCCCCTCTCTCACTGTCAAGTACACATGGTTCACAGGTGCCCCCCCTCTCACTGTCAGGTGTACATGGGTCACAGGTGCCCTCCCTCTCACTGTCAGGTGTACATGGGTCATAGGTGCCCCCTCTCACTGTTAGGTGCACATGGGTCACATGTGCCCCTTCCTCTCACTGTCAGGTGTACATGGGTCACAGGTGCCTCTCCTCTCACTGTCAGGTACACATGGGTCACAGGTGCTCCCCCTCTCACTGTCAGGTGTACATGGGTCACAGGTGCCTCCCTCTCACTGTCAGGTGCGCATTGGTCACAGGTGCCCCCTCCCTCTCACTGTCAGGTGTACATGGGTCACAGGTGCCCCCCCTCTCACTGTCAGGTGTATATGGGTCACAGGTGCCCCCCTCTCACTGACAGGTGCACATGGGTCACAGGCGCCCCCCCTCTCACTGTCAGGTGCACATGAGTCACAGGTGCCACCCCTCTCACTGACAGGGGTACATAGGTCACAGGTGCACCCCTCTCACTGTCAGGTGCACATGGGTCACAGGTGCCCTCCCTTTCACTGTCAGGTGTACATGGGTCACAGGTGCCCCCCCTCTCACTGTCAGGTGTACATGGGTTACAGGTGCCCCCCTCTCACTGTCAGGTGCACATGGGTCACAGGTACTCTTCCTCTCATTGTCAGGTGCACATGGGTCACAGGTACTCTTCCTCTCACTGTCAGGTGTACATGGGTCACAGGTGACCCCCTCTCACTGTCAGGTGTACATGGGTCACAGGTGCCCCCCTCCCACTGTCAGGTGCACATGGGTCACAGGTGCCCCCCCTCTCACTGTCAGGTGTACATGGGTTTCAGGAGCCCCCTTCCTCACTGTCAGGTGTACATGCGACACAGGTGCCCTCCCTCTCACTGTCAGGTACACATGGGTCACAGGTGCCCTAACTCTCACTGTCAGGTACACATGGGTAACAGGTGCCCCCCCTCTCACTGGTAGGTGTACATGGGTCACAGGTGCTCTTCCTCTCACTGTCAGGTGCACATGGGTCACAGGTGCTCTTCCTCCGACTGTCAGGTGCACATGGGTCACAGGTGCCCCCTCCCTCTCACTGTCAGGTGCACATGGGTCACAGGTGCTCTTCCTCTCACTGTCCTGTGTACATGGATCACAGGTGCCCTCCCTCTCACTGTCCTGTGTACATGCGTCACAGGTGCCCCCCCTCTCACTGTCAGGTACACATGGGTCACAGGTGCCCCCCCCACTGTCAGGTGTACATGGGTCACAGGTGCCCTCCCTCTCACTGTCATGTGTACATGGGTCATAGGTGCCCCCCTCTCACTGTTAGGTGCACATGGGTCACATGTGCCCCTTCCTTTCACTGTCAGGTGTACATGGGTCACAGGTGCCTCTCCTCTCACTGTCAGGTACACATGGGTCACAGGTGCTCCCCCTCTCACTGTCAGGTGTACATGGGTCACAGGTGCCTCCCTCTCACTGTCAGGTGCGCATTGGTCACAGGTTCCCCTTCCCTCTCATTGTCAAGTGTACATGGGTCACAGGTGCCCCCCTCTCACTGTCAGGTGTATATGGGTCACAGGTGCCCCCCCTCTCACTGTCAGGTGCACATGGGTCACAGGCGCCCCCCCTCTCACTGTCAGGTGCACATGAGTCACAGGTGCCACCCCTCTCACTGTCAGGTGTACATAGGTCACAGATGCCCCCCTCTCACTGTCATGTGCACATGGGTCACAGGTGCCCTTCCTCTCACTGTCCTGTGTACATGGGTCACAGGTGCCCCCTCTCTCACTGTCAAGTACACATGGTTCACAGGTGCCCCCCCTCTCACTGTCAGGTGTACATGGGTCACAGGTGCCCTCCCTCTCACTGTCAGGTGTACATGGGTCATAGGTGCCCCCTCTCACTGTTAGGTGCACATGGGTCACATGTGCCCCTTCCTCTCACTGTCAGGTGTACATGGGTCACAGGAGTCCCTTCCTCTCACTGTCAGGTGCACATGGGTCACAGGTGCTCTTCCTCTCACTGTCAGTTGTACATGGGTCACAGGTGACCCCCTCTCACTGTCAGGTGTACATGGGTCACAGGTGCCCCCCTCTCACTGTCAGGTACACATGGGTCACAGGTGCTCTTCCTCTCACTGTCCTATGTACATGGGTCACAGGTGCCCGCCCTCTCACTGTCAGGTGTACATGGGTCACAGGTGCCCTCCCTCTCACTGTCAGGTGTACATGGGTCACAGGTGCCCCCCCTCACTGTCAGGTGCACATGGGTCACAGGTGCCCTCCCTCTCACTGTCAGGTGTACATGGGTCACAGGTGCCCCCCTCTCTGTCAGGTATACATGGGTCAAAGTTGCCCTCCCTCTCACTGTCAGGTGTACATGGGTCACAGGAGCCCCCCCTCACTGTCAGGTGTACATGGGTCACAAGTGCCCCGCCCTCTCACTGTCAGGTGTACATGGGTCACAGGTGCCCCCCTCTCACTGTCAGGTGTACATGGGTCACAGGTGCCCTCCCTCTCACTGTCAGGTGCACATGGGTCACAGATGCTCCCCTCTCACTGTCAGGTGCACATGGGTCACAGGTGCCCTTACTCTCACTGTCAGGTATACATGGGTAACAGGTGCCCCCCCTCTCACTGGTAGGTGTACATGGGTCACAGGTGCTCTTCCTCTCACTGTCAGGTGCACATGGGTCACAGGTGCTCTTCCTCCGACTGTCAGGTGCACATGGGTCACAGGTTCCCCCCTCCCTCTCACTGTCAGGGGCACATGGGTCACAGGTGCTCTTCCCTGTCACTGTCCTGTGTACATGGATCACAGGTGCCCTTCCTCTCACTGTCCTGTGTACATGCGTCACAGGTGCCCCCCCTCTCACTGTCAGGTACACATGGGTCACAGGTGCCCCCCCCCACTGTCAGGTGTACATGGGTCACAGGTGCCCTCCCTCTCACTGTCATGTGTACATGGGTCATAGGTGCCCCCCTCTCACTGTTAGGTGCACATGGGTCACATGTGCCCCTTCCTTTCACTGTCAGGTGTACATGGGTCACAGGTGCCTCTCCTCTCACTGTCAGGTACACATGGGTCACAGGTGCTCCCCCTCTCACTGTCAGGTGTACATGGGTCACAGGTGCCTCCCTCTCACTGTCAGGTGCGCATTGGTCACAGGTTCCCCTTCCCTCTCATTGTCAGGTGTACATGGGTCACAGGTGCCCCCCCTCTCACTGTCAGGTGTATATGGGTCACAGGTGCCCCCCCTCTCACTGTCAGGTGCACATGGGTCACAGGCGCCCCCCCTCTCACTGTCAGGTGCACATGAGTCACAGGTGCCACCCCTCTCACTGTCAGGTGTACATAGGTCACAGGTGCCCCCCTCTCACTGTCAGGTGCACATGGGTCACAGGTGCCCTCCCTCTAACTGTCACGTGTACATGGGTCACAGGTGCCCCCCCTCTCACTGTCAGTCGTACATGGGTTACTGGTGCCCCCCTCTCACTGTCAGGTGCACATGGGTCACAGGTGCTCTTCCTCTCACTGTCCTATGTACATGGGTCACAGGTGCCCGCCCTCTCACTGTCAGGTGTACATGGGTCACAGGTGCCCTCCCTCTCACTGTCAGGTGTACATGGGTCACAGGTGCCTCCCCTCACTGTCAGGTGCACATGGGTCACAGGTGCCCTCCCTCTCACTGTCAGGTGTACATGGGTCACAGGTGCCGCCCTCTCTGTCAGGTATACTTGGGTCAAAGTTGCCCTCCCTCTCACTGTCAGGCGTACATGGGTCACAGGAGCCCCCCCTCACTGTCAGGTGTACATGGGTCACAAGTGCCCCGCCCTCTCACTGTCAGGTGTACATGGGTCACAGGTGCCCCCCTCTCACTGTCAGGTGTACATGGGTCACAGGTGCCCTCCCTCTCACTGTCAGGTGCACATGGGTCACAGATGCTCCCCTCTCACTGTCAGGTGCACATGGGTCACAGATGCTCCCCTCTCACTGTCAGGTGCACATGGGTCACAGGTGCCCCCCATCTCACTGTCAGGTACACATGGGTCACAGGTGCTCTTCCTCTCACTGTCATGTGCACATGGGTCACAGGTGCCCCCCTCTCACTGTCATGTGCACATGGGTCACAGGTGCCCCCCTCTCACTGTCAGGTGCACATGGATCACAGGTGCCCCCCTCTCACTGTCAGGTGCACATGGGTCACAGGTGCCCCCCCTCTCACTGTCAATTATATATGGGTTACAGGTGCTCTTCCTCTCACTGTCAGGTACACATGGGTCACAGGTGCTCTTCCTCTCACTGTCAGTTGCACTTGGGTCACAGGTGCTCTTCCTCTCACTGTCCTATGTACATGGGTCACAGGTGCCCTCCCTCTCACTGTCAGGTGTACATGGGTCACAGGTGCCCTCCCTCTCAATGTCAGGTGTACATGGGTCATAGGTGCCCCCCTCTCACTGTTAGGTGCACATGGGTCACATGTGCCCCTCCCTCTCACTGTCAGGTGTACATGGGTCACAGGTGCCTCTCCTCTCACTGTCAGGTACACATGGGTCACAGGTGCTCCCCCTCTCACTGTCAGGTGTACATGGGTCACAGGTGCCTCCCTCTCACTGTCAGGTGCGCATTGGTCACAGGTGCCCCCTCCCTCTCACTGTCAGGTGTACATGGGTCATAGGTGACCCCCTCTCACTGTCAGGTGTACATGGGTCACAGGTGCCCCCCTCCCACTGTCAGGTGCACATGGGTCACAGGTGCCCCCCCTCCCACTGTCAGGTGCACATGGGTCACAGGTGCCCTCCCTCTCACTGTCAGGTACACATGGGTCACAGGTGCCCTAACTCTCACTGTCAGGTACACATGGGTAACAGGTGCCCCCCTCTCACTGGTAGGTGTACATGGGTCACAGGTGCTCTTCCTCTCACTGTCAGGTGCACATGGGTCACAGGTGCTCTTCCTCCGACTGTCAGGTGCACATTGGTCACAGGTGCCCCCCTCCCTCTCACTGTCAGGTGCACATGGGTCACAGGTGCTCTTCCTCCCTCTGTCCTGTGTACATGGATCACAGGTGCCCTCCCTCTCACTGTCCTGTGTACATGCGTCACAGGTGCCCCCCCTCTCACTGTCAGGTACACATGGGTCACAGGTGCCCCCCCCCACTGTCAGGTGTACATGGGTCACAGGTGCCCTCTCTCTCACTGTCAGGTGTACATGGGTCATAGGTGCCCCCCTCTCACTGTTAGGTGCACATGGGTCACATGTGCCCCTTCCTCTCACTGTCAGGTGTACATGGGTCACAGGTGCCTCTCCTCTCACTGTCAGGTACACATGGGTCACAGGTGCTCCCCCTCTCACTGTCAGGTGTACATGGGTCACAGGTGCCTCCCTCTCACTGTCAGGTGCGCATTGGTCACAGGTTCCCCTTCCCTCTCATTGTCAGGTGTACATGGGTCACAGGTGCCCCCCTCTCACTGTCAGGTGTATATAGCTCACAGGTGCCCCCCCTCTCACTGTCAGGTGCACATGGGTCACAGGCGCCCCCCCTCTCACTGTCAGGTGCACATGAGTCACAGGTGCCACCCCTCTCACTGTCAGGTGTACATAGGTCACAGGTGCCCCCCTCTCACTGTCAGGTGTACATGGGTTACAGGTGCCCCCCTCTCACTGTCAGGTGCACATGGGTCACAGGTGCTCTTCCTCTCACTGTCAGGTGTACATGGGTCACAGGTGCCCCCCCTCTCACTGTCAGGTGTACATGGGTCACAGGAGTCCCCTCCCTCACTGTCAGGTGTACATGCGACACAGGTGCCCTCCCTCTCACTGTCAGGTACACATGGGTCACAGGTGCCCTAACTCTCACTGTCAGGTACACATGGGTAACAGGTGCCCCCCCCTTTCACTGGTAGGTGTACATGGGTCACAGGTGCGCTTCCTCTCACTGTCAGGTGCACATGGGTCACAGGTGCCCCCCTCCCTCTCACTGTCAGGTGCACATGGGTCACAGGTGCTCTTCCTCCGACTGTCAGGTGCACATGGGTCACAGGTGCCCCCTCCCTCTCACTGTCAGGTGCACATGGGTCAGAGGTGCTCTTCCTCTCACTGTCCTGTGTACATGGGTCACAGTTGCCCTCCCTCTCACTGTCCTGTGTACATGCGTCACAGGTGCCCCCCGTCTCACTGTCAGGTACACATGGGTCACAGGTGCCCCCCCCCACTGTCAGGTGTACATGGGTCACAGGTGCCCTCCCTCTCACTGTCAGGTGTACATGGGTCACAGGTGCCCCCCTCTCACTGTCAGGTGTACATGGATTACAGGTGCCCCCCTCTCACTGTCATGTGCACATGGGTCACAGGTGCTCTTCCTCTCACTGTCAGGTGCACATGGGTCACAGGTGCCCCCCTCTCACTGTCAGGTGTACATGGGTCACAGGTGCCCCCCTGTCTCTGTCAGGTGCACATGGGTCACAGGTGACCCCCTCTCACTGTCAGGTGTACATGGGTCACAGGTAACCCCCTCTCACTGTCAGGTGTTCATGGGTCACAGGTGCCCCTCTCCCATTGTCAGGTACACATGGGTCACAGGTGCCCCCCCTCTCACTGTCAGGTACACATTGGTCACAGGTACTCTTCCTCTCACTGTCAGGTGCACATGGGTCACATGTGCCCTCCCTCTCACTGTCAGGTGTACATAGGTCACAGGTGCCCCCTCTCTCACTGTCAGGTACACATTGGTCACAGGTACTCTTCCTCTCACTGTCAGATGTACATGTGTCACAGGTGCCCTCCCTCTCACTGTCAGTGTGATGATTCTGCCTAAATATGGCCATAACTCAGCTATATTTTGGTCTCTGGGTATAGGATATCCCTTCTTCCTTACTTGCATACTGTGAGCAGCTACAAGCCTAGGTGCATATTGGCAGTAGCGTCTAGGCTGGAACAATAGGGCTCCATTGTATTCCTATACAGCCCTGGCTGATCAAACAATAGTGCATTGTTCAAGCCTGGGCTGTTGATCAGATATGACTGATAACAGGGTATCAATTCACTTTGTCTCATCTACATACAAAGGGTCTGAACGTGATTGAATTAACTCATCAGACGTACTGTCGCAGGTGACCTCATTCTGGGAGGGGGCATAAAGGGTATAAAAGATGAGGTAAGAGGTCTGTGGGAGGAGATTATGCAGGAGATTACACTAAGAGATCATGCTATGGAGTTTTGGGCAGAGACCATCACAGACTTCCACGGAGAGAGACTTTGACTGAGATGCTACTATGAGCAGGCAGGTTGGAATGCTGCTGCTGACGATGATGAGCCTACAAGAGACTGTGAGAGACTGTTATGAGAGCATGCAGGCGGGATTATCGTTTTAATGCCACATGCTGAAAAGCCTCCACTGGTGACTCACACATGCCATGTGTGAGTGTTGGACTATAGAACCACATCAAGGACATATGTGGTAAAGTAATCATTTCACCTTTAATCCCTTTTATTTTATTTGTACTGTATCTTGTAACTAGTAACTGTTAATGCTTGCATATGTCTGCATATCTGTTCTGATCTGTATATGTTAGATTTTAATACCGACCCATTTAGGGGTTAATAAATATATAAAATTTAGAAGGCTTGTCTTGTATTTATCTGGTGAACCCGGCACTCACTGGCGGTGAGTGTGGTTTTTATATGAAAGAGGACTCAGGGTGTGGCCAAAGCGGTTTGGCGCACGGAGGATCTTTCACAGTCAGGTACACATGGGTCACAGGTGCCCTCCCTCTCACTGTCAGATACACATGGGTAACAGGTGCCCACCCTCTCACTGGTAGGTGTACATGGGTCACAGGTGCTCTTCCTCCCACTGTCAGGTGCACATGGGTCACAGGTGCCCCCCTCTCACTTTCAATTACATATGGGTTACAGGTGCTCTTCCTCTCACTGTCAGGTACACATGGGTCACAGGTGCTCTTCCTCTCCCTGTCCTATGTACATGGGTCACAGGTGCCCTCCCTCTCACTGTCCTGTGTACATGGGTCACAGGTGCCCCCTCTCTCACTGTCAAGTACACATGGGTCACAGGTGTCCCCCTCTCACTGTCAGGTGTACATGGGTCACAGGTGCCCTCCCTCTCACTGTCAGGTGTACATGGGTCACAGGTGCCCACCTCTCACTGTCAGGTGCACATGGGTCACATGTGCCCCTTCCTCTCACTGTCAGGTGTACATGGGTCACAGGTGCCCCCCTCTCACTGTCAGGTGCACATGGGTCACATGTGCCCATTCCTCTCACTGTCAGGTGTACATGGGTCACAGGTGCCCCCCTCTCACTGTCAGGTGTACATGGGTCACAGGTGCCTCTCCTCTCACTGTCAGGTACACATGGGTCACAGGTGCTCCCCCTCTCACTGTCAGGTGTACATGGGTCACAGGTGCCTCCCTCTCACTGTCAGGTGCGCATTGGTCACAGGTGCCCCCTCCCTCTCACTGTCAGGTGTACATGGGTCACAGGTGCCCCCCCTCTCACTGTCAGGTGTACATGGATTACAGGTGCCCCCCTTTCACTGTCAGGTGCACATGGGTCACAGGTGCTCTTTCTTTATACAAACATGGGGAGAACGTACAAACTCCTTATAGATATCCTTGGTTGGATCTGAACCTAGTACTTCAGCATCACAAGGATACCCCTGAGTCACCGAAGCCCATAAGATATAGTACACCTGGCACCAGTTACTTATACCTGACCTTTACTTCTGCCCCTGATTGGTGTAGATCTCATGTTATCTCTGATACACAGGACCTTCCGTTGCCTCGGCCACCATCACATAATATATTACTATTAATATGTTTCCTGCTCAGGGTATTCTTCATGTAATAGTTTCCCTGGACATGTCACTTCCAGCAGACAAATACCCAGAAATGGGGTTTAGATTGGGGAAATGGATAATTAGTCTTTAATGTGATGGGAGTTGTACTTTGGCTCATTCTGCTTACATGGACAGACAATCATGATGGAGAATATTTTTTCTACAATAACTCTCAGGTTATAGGAGTTACACCATTTCGGGTCCCTTACATCACAACCACAGGTGAGACCCCAGACATCTCCATGCCGGTGGCACAGAAGTAGGTAATACAATGTCCACAGAGGAACCAGAACCCTTAATGTGTATAAGGTAATAAGTCTCCTGTCCATCAAAATGACCACTGATATCCTATAGTCAGAAACAGAATCCCCAGAAAGAACCTTCTCCAGGTAATCCCTAAATCCCACTTAACTTACTCCTTGTTTTTCTTCTAACAGATCTGAACAAAGAGTGTGAGGCAAAGAAAGGGTGGTGCAACTATATGTGCCCTCCATTTACATACTTGAGTGGCTCCTGCACCTATGGGGTGTGCTGCATACCTCAGAAGGATTTAACATACGACATCGAATGAGTCTTCTTTGTCAGTATCACCACTACCACAGTGTATCATGTGACCTGTCTCAGATTGAAGTTAATAAACACAGATATTATTAATTTTGTGCATTTTTACATTCATTATACTGACTGATGGAGACCTCAAGCATGGCAGTGTGAGCGATTGGGTTGGGGTTGTAGGGAAGGGGTCCAACACCTCTGCTACAAAGGATGGAAACAGAAGGTCACAAACAAGGACATGGGGGCGTGGTGGGGTAAACCATGTTTACCCATCACCTCTCGAATTCCCGGACCAGAGAGCTGTCTAACACACACTCAGTTATTCACACTATAAGAGGTGAGGGATTACATATACTACTAATGTTTTTTTCAGTTTTTTTGCTTTTTCTATAAATAAATATTTGAAAAAAACAACATGGGTTCCCTCCTCCATATTTCATAACCAGCCAGTTCCAATAAAGCAGCAGCAGTCTTGCATTATCAGAGAGGTAAAACCAAAAGCTACCCCAGTACCCAACTGTGATGATTCTGCCTAAATATGGCCATAACTCAGCTATATTTTGGTCTCTGGGTATAGGATATCCCCTCTTCCTTGCTTGCATACTGTGTGCGGCTACAAGCCTAGGTGCATATTGGCAGTGGCGTCTGGGCTGGAACAATAGGGCTCCATTGTATTCCTATACAGCCCTGGCTGATCAAACAATAGTGCATTGTTCAAGCCTGGGCTGTTGACCAGATATGACTGATAACAGGGTATCAATTCACTGTGTCTCATCTACATACAAAGGGTCTGAACGTGATTGAATTAACTCATCAGAGGTACTGTTGCAGGTGACCTCATTCTGGGAGGGGGCATAAAGGGTATAAAAGATGAGGTAAGAGGTCTGTGGGAAGAGATTATGCAGGAGACTAACACTGAGAGATTATGCAGGAGACCATCACAGACTTCCACTGAGAGAGACTTTGACTGAGATGCTACTATGAGCAGGCAGGTTGGAATGCTGCTGCTGACGATGATGAGCCTACAAGAGACTGAGAGAGACTGTAAAAAGAGCATGCAGGTGGGATTATTGTTTTAATGCCACATGCTGAAAAGCCTCCACTGGTGACTCACACATGCCATGTGTGAGTGTTGGACTATAGAACCACATCAAGGACCTGTGTGGTAAAGTAATCATTTCACCTTTAATCCCTTTTATTTTATTTGTACTGTATCTTGCAACTAGTAACTGTTAATGCTTGCATATGTCTGCATATCTGTTCTGATCTGTATATGTTAGATTTTAATACCGACCCATTTAGGGGTTAATAAATATATAAAATTTAGAAGGCTTGTCTTGTATTTATCTGGTGAACCCGGCACTCACTGGAGGTGAGTGTGGTTTTTATATGAAAGAGGACTCAGGGTGTGGCCAAAGCGGTTTGGCGCGCGGAGGATCTTTCACATTGGTGGCAGCGTGGTGGGATCTTAGGATAAACGGTGTGTGTTGGTGACCTATATCACTCACATGCTGGGGATTATGGTAATCCTATGAGACAAGCTCGGTATTAAAGCAAGCATTAAGATACAGTGAACGTTTGATACAATGCTGTTCCCCTCCCTTATTCTTTTTATTCTATCCTATCTTTTATTTGGCAAATACCAGTGGATGGCTAGTGGGCTCAGAAGCAGATCTCCAGAACTGCTGAACCAGGCTTTTGGAGATCCTGAGCGTATGGCTGAAATGGAGGCAGCCACAGCCATGCAGAGAATCGAGCAGAGTCCTGATTTCGGGGCTAGGCCAGCAAGTGCGGCAAGCAGCCCGGTCCCAAGGATTACTTCACCAGGAGGAACCAGTAGCCTCAGCCTTGCTGGGGGAATGGCTTCAGTCTGGCAAATGGCCCTGCAGCACTTAAGCACCAGGGACCCTAACATATACCAGCAGGCGTTGCACTGTTTTCAGGAAGCTGTAGAACGAGAACGGCAGGCTGATCGTGAGGCTGCTGAGCGACAGGCAGAGAGAGAGAGGAAAGCTGCAGAACGAGAACGGCAGGCTGATCATGAGGCTGCTGAGCGACAGGCAGAGAGAGAGAGGAAAGCTGCAGAACGAGAACGGCAGGCTGCTGAGCGACAGGCATAGAGAGAGAGGAATGCTGCTGAGCGACAGGCAGAGAGAGAGAGGAAAGCTGCAGAATGGGAACAGCAGGCTGCTGAGCACCAGGCAGAGAGAGAGAGGAAGGCAGCAGAATGGCAGTATCGGCTTGAGCTCAAAAGGATGGAGCTCTGCCAGCAGGCACAAACTCCAACAACCCTGCAGAGACCCTCAAGTTGGAAGGAGAAGTCAGGCCGGAGTTCACCACAGCCGTCTGTCGTCAGGTCGGGTGAGACAAACTATGCCCCGGGTGGTCCCTCCCCTGTCCCAAGAACTCTGGGCACCCTAGTGACCTTCCCCAAACCCCAAGGGGAGGTGCGGCGGGGCCATGCCTGTAACCAGACAGGACATTTCAAGAAGGAGTGCCCCAACTACCCTGAGAACTTCCCTGCTTCCCAAGCCACAGCAGGTGGCCCATCTGTGTATCTGGATGGGGGTGCAGGAAAAGGAATGCGGACTGTGGGACTATTGACTGATTTGCCTGCTAATGTACTGTTGGGAACTGATTTGGGACCTGTGATGTCCCAATGTGGGGTGGGGAGCAACCCAATTTACTGTGATAAACTGTCTATGATTAATGTTGATAATGTGTCTGTCATATCTGCAGAGAGGGCCCGTAACCCCCTCTCTGAGATACTTCCCATGGCAGTAAGTGTACATGCTAATGAGTTGCCTTCAGCTGAGAGCAGGGAAGATGCAACCAGAGTGATACAAGGGTGGAGGGCGTTCCGACCCTTGAACCGTTGCCTACACCACCTGGAGTCGGTGCTGAGACCGCCATGACTAGCCTCACTCCCTTGAAGCCGGAGGAGTCCGGCCTGTATGAGACATACACATCTCTTCTGTCCAGTTCTATTCCAGGAGTGCCCATGGCCCAAGTGCAGATGGCATGGGGTACTGGAGATGTGATCCAAGAAGAGGGTATGTCCAATGTATTACCTGTCAATGTATTGTGGGGGGATGGTTTGGGGAAGCATGATCTCAGTCATTTGCCCAAGGTATCACCATCACCCACCCAAGTACAGGAGGAACAGGACGTAGGCCCAAAGGGGCAAGGCGTCTGGGAAGGAGGACAGGGTCCAAACATGCCTGTGCCAGAACCCGAGGTGCCCCTAGGTTTGGAAGCAGAGGGGGAGGTGCAGAATCCCCTAGAACTCTCCCAACTAGCGGCTAGTGTGGGGAAGACCCTGAGAGAGCAGGCCAAGGGTAGCCAGGAGAGCAGAGATTGCCAGGATGGGATCTCTGGAATGGTACCCCAAGGGCCTGAGGTCATGAGTGTGGCTCCACAGGGTGCCAGCACTCAGAAAGCGGACCCAGAACAGGCAGGAGGTAGCCAAGTGTACGTGGCTCAGAGCCTGGGCCTTAGAAGTGTCCCATAATGCTTGCATATGTCTGCATATCTGTTCTGATCTGTATATGTTAGATTTTAATACCGACCCATTTAGGGGTTAATAAATATATAAAATTTAGAAGGCTTGTCTTGTATTTATCTGGTGAACCCGGCACTCACTGGCGGTGAGTGTGGTTTTTATATGAAAGAGGACTCAGGGTGTGGCCAAAGCGGTTTGGCGCGCGGAGGATCTTTCACACCCCCCCATTTCTATCATGTCCCTTTGTGCCCTAGCTCAGTATTAGTGCCCTTCAATTTATAGTATACAGTGATGATACCTCCATCATACAGCATAATGCCCCCTCAGTGTCCCCCACATAGTATAATACGCCTCAGTGTCCCGCTCACAGTATAATGCCCCATAAATATAATGCCTTGCAGTGGCCCTATACAATATAACACCCCTTCAGTGGCCCATAACATGTTATAATATACTCTAAGTGGCCCAGCACAGGTTAAGATGTCCCTCATTGCATATGGCACATTATCCTGTCCCCCAGTGTCCTATAACACATTACGCTGTCCCCCAGTGACTCATCACATATTAAGAATTCCCATCACTGGCCTAAATCCCATCAATATTTGGTGTGACCTTTGCCCTTTGCAGGAGATATGGCCCCCACAGATATAGCCCTGATCTCAACATCATCCAGTTTTTGGGATGGCATGAAGAACAAGAAGGATTGGAGCAAGTTACAGAATATTTGTGCTTAGTTTTCTAAGATGGTGGGAACAACCTCCTGGCCCAGTTCCTTCAAAAACTGTCTGCAAGTACCGAGAAGAGGAAAAGGCCAAAGGTCACACCAAATATTGAGGGAATTCACATTTCTTTTTTCTTCATTCACTTCATTTTACTAATTGGCAAAAAAAACAACAACTATTAACCCTATTTCTTTTTGTGAAAACATTCTTACTTTTTCAGAATGTAGACTACACCTGCCTAAAACATTTGCTCAGTACTGTAAATACGAGCTATTAGACTCCTGTCTGGAGCCATGTGACAGTAAACATCCTCGGAGATTATCCAGAGATCAGAGCACATTGGGAGAGGTATTAAGTGATATAAAGACTTCTACTGCATATTGTCACGATGTAACCCCTACACCTAGTAGGTGCCCCTCCACTGATCCCCCAGCAGGGGAAAGAGAAACCAAATTTATACCCCCACCTATAAAGTATCAACTATTGTGTCTAATGAGAAAAGGAAAACTCCTAAAAAGAAGCATTTACTTCTGCTTTGATACAGTTTACAGGCACATCTCAATAAATTAGAATATCTATGAAACGTTTATTTCTTTCAGTAATTACATTAATAAAGTGACCTCCTATATTTTCTAGATTCTTTACACACAGAGTCTTCTATTTCAAGTGTTTTATTTCTGTAAATGTTGATTATGGATTACAGGTAATGAAAACCCAAATCTAAGAAAATGAGAATATTGTAAGTTCAGTTCAGTCTTGTAAATTCAGTGTCACCTGCCAAGGTTTCCTAAGCCTTTAAATGGTCCCTCAGTCTGGTTCAGTAGAAACACAATCATGGAAGACGCCGATTATGGATTGAATTACTGAATTACTGAAATGAAGGAACGTTTCAAAGATATTCTCATTTATTGAGATGCTCCTGTATATGTACAGTCAATGAAGTTACTATGGACAAATCTGCAGGACACGTTTCACGTAAATCAGGTGTTTCAGGGGTTTCTAGGGTTCAAGAATATGCAAAAAAATTCTTTAAAAGCTCGGATACACGTCGCCTCCAACATGGACTAAACAGATGAAGAGGACTAGAGATGGGCAAATCGATTTGCTCAGACTAACTAAAATGGCCGGCATAACATGCATTGCAGTAGATTATTATATTCTTCAGACCCTAGAGTATAATAGGTGGAGGCCCAGGGAAGGTGACCAAAAAAAAAAAAAAAAAAAACAAAAAAAAACACATTCATACTCTCCTTCCATTACCTCTTTTGGGCCTCTGTCTCCGCCTCCTCGCTCTCCTGTGATGTCATGTACCTGGGGTCACCGTTGAGGTCTGTTATTGGGCCACAGTGGTGACAAGGGCATGCTGAGCATCATGAGAAGCTTTAGGTAATAGTGAAGGGACGGAGCTCCCAATAGTGATGGCCATAGGCAGCAGTGGCCTGGAGCCGACTCATTGAGGTCTAGGGGAGAGTTTTCTAGGCCCACTCTGTACATGGAGGGGGAGGAGATGTGACATCTATAGTCAGTAGTGGATGTAATGATGGGTGTTATGTCGTGTTAGCTGTAGGGATGTTATTTTCTATTGTAATGCTTATTGAGGTGTTATCTTCTATTGTAATGTTATCTGTTTTGTCTGATGTAAAAGATGTGATTGCTGCAAAGAAGAGTGAAAATAGCAGGACTGTGGGAGAACCTTGTGGATATTAGTGAAATGAATCTTGTGAGGTTCACCCATCACTAGTAACTGTAGGCATTAGATTACATTATTCTTACTCATCAATTATAGGGCCATTGGGTGACCCTAGCACAAGCCACAACCTCAATGAGACTCCTGATTCATGGACTGGACTCAGGACCACAAATACTCTTAGTGAATAGATTAGGACAACACAGAAGTATCGGACACTCCAGAGTATCACTGATCTTTATTCATTAAGCATGTTTGTTAATTACATCAATAATAATAATGGTAGACTCCTCGGCAGAAATGAGAGGCCGGCCAATCAGAAACAGCGCCCCAGGAGGTGAGGTCCGGAGGTGTCGGTGTCAGTGTCAGTTAACTGTTGGAAGAGGTTACAATAAGTGATATTATTCCCCATAAGACTGGCACATGCCCTGTAATACTCTGTGCTGCTGGGGCACTCTGACCCACCCACATCTACAGTAGTATGTGACGTCCTCCCCTAGTCAGAGGGTTTATAGCATGGTTATTACCTGATCCAGGCTTCATGCATTTTCTTCCACAGAAATCACAGCACTTCTGGTCCTCGGGGCATTCAGAGTCGTCCTGACATGTAGGTTCTGGTAGGGGCGTTACGCACTTTGGCTTTGCCGTGGTGCACTGGCCGGGTTTGACTGTAAAGAGAGGAGGATATAAGAAGAATAAGGCAGAAGCAGCTCTGACCTGTGTCTACTACAACCCTCATTATGCATGGGACATCATGTGACATGCAGCCTATTATCTTCCATACAGCTCAGGTAAGTCTGTATCTGCTCCAGCCCAACATACATCTAGCACAAAACATATATACATCAGGGTGGCCATACTATTCAATTCCCTCTGAGTCACCTTCTCGAATACAGGGTGAAAAAAATAAAATTGTGTCCTCAGCAAGCGGTGACAGGTACAACCTTCAAGAAAACATCTGGGATACACAAGTCATATCCCCAGACCCTTCCATGCCAGGCTAAAGACACCTCCAAATATGAGGAACATTCAGACCAGGAGCTCATCCCCATCTAACCCACAAGAAGGAGCCTGCAATGTGAGGAGCGGCAAATCCTGTTCAGATTATGTCCTCAAACTAGATACGGATCCCAACAAGATAACATTTTTGGCACATTCACACATTCTACATCCAATGTGTCGGACCTGATTCTGGGAACCAAATGTCTTAATACCTTTATATTGCAAAAGCAGGACAAAAACACCAAGTTAATAATCTTGAGCAAGTGAATCTGTCACCTATAGTCACCATTAACTACTATAATCCAATACACTACTGCCTACTACCTCTCTGAATTAGAGGACTTGGTACAGCTCTAGACAATCACTGTCCACTGGGTTAGGAGTTGAGACTAAGTCTATAGGGGACCATTGGATTAGTGCAGTGGACTATCAGCTAAGAGACACCTGCTGTGCATCCTCTGCAGCCCCTGAGGGGGAAGAACTTAACTGCCCACAAGCAGCCATATACAGCCCTGAGACAAGGAAGAATTGCTGCCAGCCTCAGAGAGAAAAGAGTGCCAACTGAGGAAGTCGTGGTTCACAGAACCCACCAGCCAGGACCTATTCACATCCAGGTATGTCGGCCCCTGGGACTTCATAGAACTCAGCCCCATAGCCATAGTGGGAGAGGCAGAAACCTTATATATTATTTGGTGTGGAGAAAAGGCACCATACTACCATCTTATTCTGGGCATCCCTCATCCCATGTCTGGGCATATCCACCACAGTGGAAACTACAACCCATCGGAAAGCTGCATGAGTTATATGGTTAGAACTGCACCACTTGGTTCACTGCACCACTGCCTCTTGATTCGTTCTTGTGCTTGCCATCCGTGTTCTTCCAAACACCACCATAAGGCACCACTACTACTATCCTCCAGCTCCCTCCATTGGGTTGCGGCAACTGCCTCCCCTGAAATACTCTGTGCTGACCCTCACATTACTACAGTATCATATGATTTCCTTCCCTAGTTGGAGGGCTTGTAACATCATTATTACCATATACAGGGTCCCGGCATACAAATCCACACCGAGAACAACACTTCTTTATCCCGGGGCAGTCATAGTCGCTCTCACACTTGGAATCTTCTATAGGCCGTAAGCAGACTTTCTTTATTGGGCCGCAGCGGCCAGGTTTATCTGTGAAGAGCGGATGAAATATAATAACCCTCATCATACAGGGGACATCCTGTAACATGCAGCTTAATACATGTAATCTTCCTAAATTCTCAGGGGGAAAAAAAAATAAATCCCCCCCCCCAAGCCAGGAGTGGATTGTGTACAAGGGAGAAGTATAAGAACTTTATATTTCCCATTCCTTTTGTAGCTATACACACACACACACATATATATATATATATATATATATATATATATATATATATATATATAAAAAAAAAACATAAAAAAAAAAAGCGCTGCGTTTCCACACCGTGGGGCCTCAGCCTAAGTCTCACACTTCGGTTGTTTACCTTTCTACACCACTTTTTTTTTTTTTTTTTTTTTAATAAGCATAGGAATGAGTGGCATAAAAATGTAAAAGTCAAACGTTGAGTGAATAAGCTCGAAATGCCACAAATTGTTATATTTTCACTTTTTCATGCTAGATTATAGAAGACCCTTCCTGACGTAATAGTTTCACAGGTGCTTGTTACAACGCACAGCAGTCTGAGGTGGCCACACACCATAGTCACCCCTTGGCCAAAAATCTGTTCAGCTGACAGCCGCTCCTCTCCACCTTATCCCATACACCTGGTGGCTGGGCCGTGCATGTCTTCTCATTGGGTTGAGAGGAATAGGTCGCTCGCAGACTACTTTGGCATTAGCTTATCTCTTATCCAACAGGCTTGATCCCCCCCCCTTCCCAAAATCTACTATCAATGGAAGATCAGGACAACCTTCTACAAACAAAAATTCAATCGAAAACTTCCCTCTTATGCGTAAGAGTAGCCATAGACTAGAGCTGACCTACAAGGCTGTCCATAACCTGTCCCCTCCATACATCTCTGATCTTCTCATGACCTCCTACACTCTGCTCTTCGCACAATTGCCTCCAAGACTTCTCCAGGGCATTCCCCATACTTGGAATTCTCTACCACGATACATAAGACTGTCCACCAAAATCAAAAGCTTCAAGAGGACCCTGAAGACTACTCTCTACAGGAAAGCCTACAGCCTTCCATAACCCTGTCATCTAAACAGCTTCTACCCTCACCTACTATCCCTTATAGACTGTAAGCCCTTGAGGTCAGGGCCCTCTATCCCAATATAACAGTTGGTTACAAGGTTTGTCTATTGTACTTGTATATAAACCCCTCAGAAAGCAACATGAAATCAATGGTAGTCTAAAGAGTAATAATAATCCCATCTGTACAGAATTAGGACACGTCCCACCACCCGCACATCTTTATATACCATTCTCCACTGACCTGTAGGTTGTGTATATTCGGCACATACCAAGCCGAGGAGAAAGACCAGCAGGGCACATGGAGCAAGTGTCTTCATCTCTGTGGATTACAAGGTGGACAACCAAGATCTCCAATCTGAGTGTAATAAATACTCAGTCCTGGTGACGCCCGATCACACCCGATCACACCCGCACATAGTCATGGTGACACAATGGTTGCACTTGCACACAGTCAGTGACACAATGCTTGCACTCACACACCATCCTTATTGCACAAGTTAGGATTGCAGTAAAGCTTTATGTAAACATTAATATAGCGCAATCTGTTAACCCATCCAGTGCCAGTAAACATCCCTTCCTTGTCACAAATGGATTTTAAGATTATGTGACAATCCCGAGGGCTCAACAGCTCATGAGATTGCCATCTGCAGCCTAAGATGGTTAATACATCAAGAACTTCAGCTCCACACAGGCAGTTCAGGTATAAAACTGACCTCAGCAGATTTATTTCTCCGACCACATCATGCAGAGATACAAGACAGTCCTAACAGTAACACAAATCCTGGTGGTCTGACCACTAAGTACACAGTATGGTGCCCTTTACTATCAGGGGGTCGGCCTAGTGCCTAGAACCTCAAAACAGTGTTCATAGCAGAACTTTTGGGTGCAGCTCCCCAGGCCCTTGGCTCAGCCCATCTTCCTCAGAGTCAGCCATGTTTCAATGAGAATCTCCATTCCTCAGGACTCCTCCCAGCTGACACCTAAGGAGGTGCATTAAGTAAACCAAACCCTGGACTGTCCCATTATATGGAGAGGAACCTGCTCTTGTCTTCTCACTCCAGCAAATCAGCCACTTGGATAACTGCACTGCCACAATTAGTATAGATACTACTGCCCCCCCATGGTCTCCAATAGTAAATTTAATCCAATACTGTTCCCTCTGGGCATTACTAGTCACTGAGAGCGCCTAAAATATTGCCCCTGTGGTCCCCACTAATAACATCTAATTCAGTACTGCCCCCTGGGGTCTGACCTAGTAACATCCAATCCAGTACTGTGCCCTTATTAGTAAATGATATTGCATAAACTACTGCCCCCTGTGGTCTGACCTAGTAATATCCAATCCAGTACTGCCCCCTGTGGTCTGACCTAGTAATATCCAATCTAGTACTGCCCCCTGTGCTCCATCTGGTAATATCCAATCCTGTACTGCCCCCTGTGTTCCCACTGGTAATATCCAATCCATTACTGCCCCCGTGGTCTGACCTAGTAACGTCCAATCCAGTACTGTCGCCTTATTAGTAAATGAGATTGCATAAACTACTGCCCCCTGTGGTCTGACCTAGTAATATCCAATCCAGTACTGCCCCCTGTGCTCCCACTAGTAATATCCAATCCAGTACTGCCCCCATGGTCTGACCTAGTAACATCCATTCCAGTATTGTCCCCTTATTAGTAAATGAGATTGCATAAACTACTGTCCCCTGTGGTCTGACCTAGTAATATCCAATCCAGTACTGCCCCCTGTGGTCTGACCTAGTAATATCCAATCTAGTACTGCCCCCTGTGCTCCAACTGGTAATATCCAATCCTGTACTGCGCCCTGTGCTCCAACTGGTAATATTCAATCCTGTACTGCCCCCTGTACTCCCACTGGTAATATCCAATCCAGTACTGCCCCCTGTGGTCTGATCTAGTAATATCCAATCCAATACTGCCCCCTGTGCTCCACTAGTAATATCCAATCCAATACTGCCCCCTGTGCTCCACTAGTAATATCCAATCCAGTACTGCCCCTGTGCTCCACTAGTAATATCCAATCCAGTATCCCCTATTGATAGGACAGGAGAGAACTCCATGCAGAGAATGGGGCCCTGATTCCTCTTTCGCATGCACCCTGCCCCTCCATTAGTTCTCTATGGGAGCACTGAACATAGCTGTGATTGGAGCAGCAGGGGGCATAGAAGGGGATGGTGGAATCAGAACTTCATTCTCCAGATCGGTGGGGTCCCAGCAGGCGGACCTCCGCCAATTATGCAGTTCTCCCCTGTCCTATTAATAGGGGGATATATGAGAATTTGAAACAATCCCTTTAACTGGCATGTGTAACCTCTTAGTGCCCCCTGTGGTCTCCTCTGCCAGTATCAGGGTTGCTTCAGTGTCACATTGCATAAGGGCACACGTCACAATGTGTCAGACACGACGTGAGGCTGAGAACATTGTGTACTATGTAGAGGCGAGTCAGGGGCCGCAGCTCTACCAGTCCTACTCACCCTGCTGGGAAATCCCGAGCTAACACTGCTCTATTACCCAATAGTCCGCCACCTGCTGGGAACACTGGGAAACGTTTAATATCAGTATCCTGCTGCTGGGGAACTACTTGCCTGTGTCCTAGATTAGATGTCTCCAAACGTCTCAGAGTTTTGTAGATAAAGTTTTCCTCTTCATTGGTGGAATTGGTGTCAGATTGCTGGGGGTCCAACTGGTGAAAGTCCCCTCTGCCTCCTCCATGTGAATATGGTACCAGTGAGTCTGCCTGACTGGGGCTCCATAAACATCTATGGGGCTGCTGGAGATTACAGTCCCAGTAGCCCCATACAAGTGAATGGGGTGCTGGTCTACTAAGTGCACTGGTGCTCCATTCACAGCGAGAATTCAGGGACTTTCATTGCCTCATTCTACCATCACAGTAACTTCAAGGGCTAGTCGGGGATTCTGCTGCCCCAGTGACTGATGTGGGAACACGATCATCAGCTGGGCATACTGAGCACTATTAGGGGGCGCTATTCTCTATAAGACATAAGGGACACTTATTTATATGGCTAGAGCTATTATCTAGAGGACACATACATATAGGGGACACTAATATTATGGGTGCTATTATTTATAGGGCACCATTTCTGATTACAGGCATTAATATCTATGGGGAACAATTGCATAAAGGGCGTATTACTACTTATAGGAGGGACTATTACCTATGGAGTACTATTACATATAGTGGGAACTATTACTTATGGTGTACTATTACTTATAGGAGGAACTATTATTTATGGAGTGCTATTACTTATAGCAGGTACTGTTACCTATAGGTGACACTATTATCTGTGTTGTGCTATCACTTATGGTAAGAACTATTACCTATAGGTTGCTATTGCTTATAGGAGGCATTGTGATCTATAGGGGGGACACTTACCTAAGGGGAGGAACTATTACCTATGGGACGCTATGACTTATAGGGGGCGCTAGTACCTACCAGGAACACGAATAACTATTTGGGGGAATAGTAATCTGCTAGGACTGTGGGTGGCTGCGGGGAGGAGGTGAGCGCTACATTTATTTATCTTGAGGATCTGAAGATGTCTGACTTGCAAACCTTGCTAAAAGAAGTCATCATGGTGGATTAAGCCAAATGGAAAATTGTGAGAAATGAAGACGACGTTGCCTGTAAGTCACTGGATGTAAGTGCACTATAATCACTTCTACAGGCTGCAGACACCATGTACAACCTGTATCTACCACTAGATGGTCCATGTGTTAGACTATGGCAGTATTATTCAGCCCCTATGTGGTGGTAGTCATGATGTGGCGATATATTGTACAGGGCTACTCCTTGTCATTTTGGTTTTCTATAATGCATTTTATATGGTAACAGAAATATTTCTCCGCTGTGTTTTTGGTAACTACAGCTGGGCATAGGCAGGAGATGAAAAGTGACCAATAGCAATTCAACGTGCTAAAAAAATGAATGTTGTGTTGGGAGTTTTCAGCTGGGGGTCAACCAAAAATATAAGCTTATGGGTGAATTTGGCTGATTATTTGCCATTTTGAAGAAACTCAGTATTTTGGGTAGTTTTAGATGATGGGGTGGGCGGACTGTGCTTACAAAGGATCCCACCGATCAATTGGCAGCCTTGAGACCGACGTCACTTGTGAGTGACCAGTTTTAGTTTATATTTATAAGGCCGCAAGTGGAACATAAGTCATTTATTGTTGCAAAATGGGGTTTTACACTAATAGTGATAGGACATAAAACCAATACAAATCTGGTAGCGCCAAAATATTTTGGAAATATTTTGGAAGGTGGAGATGGAAACAATGAAAAAGGTTGCTGAGCCTCAACGCCCGAACTACCCTGCGTCCTTAAGGCTGAAGCCCCACGTTGCAAAAATGCTGTGTTTTACAGTACCTGCAAAGTGGATGAGAATCTGACTAATCCCATCCACATACTGCAGATTTCCACAGCGGAAAATCACAGCACGTCAATTATACCTGCGGAAATGCTGGTGGTTTCCCCTATTAGGTATAATTTGGGCAGAAAGGCCACAGAGGAAAACACAATGAGAAACATTGCAGAAAAAAATATATATAAATAAATAAATGCATTTCCGCCACTTTTTTGGTACGTGGGGCCTTAGCCTAAAGGGTTAGTGCAAGATTATTGGGCAACATCTCTGATCCACAGGCCAAAACCTCAATGCAGCTCCTGAATCACAGGCTGTACTCAGGACCACAGTACAGGTGCAAATTCCATCCGTAAATTGGATAAAACCCATCAGGAAGATGCCCCAACTGGGAGCCAAGAGCAAAAATTATTTAGAGCAGCGCTGTCCACTTGTGTATCATACAGCTAGACAGCAGACTGTACTAGTGCACCAACACATCCGCACCAGCAGACTATACTCACCAGGGCAGTACTAATACAACCACACATCCGCACCAGCAGACTATACTCACCAGGGTAGTACTAATACAACCACACATCCGCACCAGCAGACTATACTCACCAGGGAAGTACTAATACAACCACACATCCGCACCAGCAGACTATACTCACCAGGGCAGTACTAATACAACCACACATCCGCACCAGCAGACTATACTCACCAGGGCAGTACTAATACAACCACACATCCGCACCAGCAGACTATACTCACCAGGGCAGTACTAATACAACCACACATCCGCACCAGCAGACTATACTCACCAGGGTAGTACTAGTGCAACCACACATCCGCACCAGCAGACTATACTCACCAGGGAGGTACTAATGCAACCACACATCCGCACCAGCAGACTATACTCACCAGGGAGGTACTAATACAACCACACACATCCGCAAAAGCAACAGCAGTCCATACTCACCAGGGCAGTACTAGCGCAACCACACATACACAATAACAGCAGGTAACACATATATACAATGCAGCAAGATACATAACTGTATATGTAGCCAGGATTCAGACCAAAGGCCATTGAAGAGGTTTTTTTTGTTTTTTTTTTTAACCTTTAACCCAGGGAATCCTCTGTCAGCTCTGGGGTGTAGCTGTTAGGCTCCCACCCATGTTTAAATACCTACAGGCGGGGTCTTGTGATAATTGGTGTAGGGATAGGAGGCATTTCTGCACATGTGCAGAACCCCAGCTACTGGCCATGATGGACATTGGTCAGAAAGAGACAATGGCGGCCACTTTGCTGAAGGGCAAAAAGCCCTCACTACAACTGGTCTTATAACTGGATTACATTAAATGAACAAAGATTCCCACATATTGGCTAGGCAAATATTATTCCCACATGACACCAGTAAAAGACTTTACTGAATAAGAAGCATACAAGGTTCCTTAACTCCTTAAAGACTGGGACAATTTTTCATTTTCACGGTTCCATTTTTATTTTTGCTCCTCAAATTGTACGGGTCATAACTTTTTTATTTTTCAGTTCATGGAGTCACGTGGCAGCTTATTTTGATGCTAGGTTCACATCTGCGTCGGAGAGAAAAGTCATCCTACAGTTAAAGCATAAAAATGGCAGAAACCCAGCGGACCCCATTATAGTTGTCTATGGGGTCCGAGGGTGTCTGCAGGTAACCGCTGTTTTAGCGGAAGGGCTCTCCGTCATTTGGGTCCCCCAGCACAAGTGTGAACCTAGGCTTGCAGGACACATTATACTTCATATTGGCATCATTAATGTCTGTACAATGTACTGGGAAGCTGGGAAAAAAATCTGAGTGGTGTGGAATTGGAAAAAAAAAAACACATTTTCACCAATTTGTTATGAGTTTACAGGAACCCCATTGCTATGATGAATCACAAGAAGGTGAGGAAGGTGATACAGAGTCTGATGATGATTGTATTACAGATAAGACCTGGCAACTGATTCAGGATGACACAGTAAAAGGGTGGTGGCAGCTGCAATACTTCCACCCGACGTGCAGCCCCAACATCCAAAAGACCTGCCTGGGTAGATCTAAGGCAAGCTCGTGTGGCTGCACTGGCAGGCATGTTTCTGGTTTTTAGCAGCCGCAGCTAGGGGCGGTCTTCTCCTGTTTGGGAATTTTTTGTACATTATCAGATGACAAATGATAAGGTGCAAGATCTGCAAGCAGATAATTAGTCATGGGCGTGCAGGCACACGTGTAGGAAATAGCAACGCCACATTATCATTATTATCCTCATCTTCATCTGCTTCTCCCCCTCCTCCATGTAATCTACCCCAGTTATCTGGCTGGTCAGCAAGTTTTACTCCTACCTGGCCAAGTTACTAGTGGTGCAGTCACTACCGTAGCACTTGTTGGAATCCACTACGTTTCGCCAACTGATGGCAGCGCACAGTCTCCATGGAGAATAACTAGCCGCCATTTTTTCTCAATGAAAGTTGTCCCTGCTTGATGGCCATGTAGGCCTCTCATTTTAAATCTCAATGTGGGGAAAGCTGCACGCCACCCTCAATAGGTGGAGCATCCATTATGGGCAGGAGACAATCCATTAACTGTCATGGCCACTGGGTCAATGTTTTTTTTTTCCATTAAAATGTTTATTCAGGTTTTACATAGAAAATAAAACATTCCAAGTCAAAACTGGAAACGGGCAGTCGCCACCCTCCTCAGATCCTAAAGTGCAGCTGGAGAGTGGCGGGGAAGACCAGGGGGTACAGTGGAATCAATGGACCTGGGGGATATAATCAGAGGTAGAGTAGGAAAACAAGTAAGGGTACAAAGAGTATAAGGAGGGAGGGGGGAGAAGGTGGAATTAAAATCATCAGAGTAGTAGAAATGATCCCATAATAACCACATCTTTTGATGGGCACTATCATCCTGTTTCAGCTCAGCAAGCAGGTTTTGCACACTTCCTATGTGAAGCAATTCCTGCAGCCAAGATGCCAGGGTCGGGGGGATTGAGTTTTCCACAGCCAGGCATGACAGTATGAGCTGCAACTAGCATAAACCCAAGCAACCTGCGAGTATGTTTCCTAAATTCCTGGAAAAGATAGAGAGGAGGAGGGCACCGGATCATCTTCTAGAGCAGTGATGGGGAACCTTTTAGAGACCGAGTGCCCAAACTGCAACCCAAAACCCACTAAATTATCGCAAAATGCCAACACAGCAATTTAACCTTAAATTAACCAGGATCTGTTATATATTGACCGTGCAATGTTATTACAGCCTGTAATATTACATGTCTGCCATAAAACAGATACTGTGTGATATAAATAGTGAAGGGCCCCCACACAGTACAAGGCGCTCCAAAGTGGCCCCCGTACAGTATTATACACTCCAGAGTGGCCCCCACTCAGTATTATATGCTCACAGTGGCCCCCGCATAGTATATGATCCACTTTGGGCCCACCCACATTATATGCTTCACAGTGGGCCCCCACAAAGTAGTATATGCTTAACAGTAAGCCCCCCTACACAGTATTAGATGCTTCAGTGTCCCCAACACAGTATTAGATGCTTCAGTGTCCCCCACACAGTATTAGATGCTTCAGTGTCCCCCATACAGTATTAGATGCTTCAGTGTCCCCCATACAGTATTAGATGCGTCAGTGTCCCCCACACAGTAGTAGATGCTTCAGTGTCCCTCACACAGTATGAGATGCTTCAGTGTCCCCCACACAGTAGTAGATGCTTCAGTGTCCCTCACACAGTATTAGATGCTTCAGTGTCCCCCCCATACATTATTAGATGCTTCAGTGTCCCCCACACAGTATTAGATGCTTCAGTGTCCCCCACACAGTATTAGATGCTTCAGTGTCCCCCATACAGTATTAGATGCTTCAATGTCCCCCATACAGTATTAGATGCTTCAGTGTCCCCCCCATACAGTATTAGATGCTTCAGTGTCCCCCCACATAGTATTAGATGCTTCAGTGTCCCCCATACAGTATTAGATGCTTCAGTGTCCTCCATACAGTATTAGATGCTTCAGTGTCCCCCATACAGTATTAGATGCGTCAGTGTCTCCCACACAGTAGTAGATGCTTCAGTGTCCCTCACACAGTATTAGATGCTTCAGTGTCCCCCCCATACAGTATTAGATGCTTCAGTGTCCCCCACACAGTATTAGATGCTTCAGTGTCTCCCACACAGTATTAGATGCTTCAGTGTCCCCCATACAGTATTAGATGCTTCAATGTCCCCCATACAGTACTAGATGCTTCAGTGTCCCCCCCCCCATACAGTATTAGATGCTTCAGTGTCCCCCATACAGTATTAGATGCTTCAGTGTCCCCCACACAGTATTACATGCTTCAGTGTCCCCCATACAGTATTAGATGCTTCAGTGTCCCCCCCATACAGTATTAGATGCTTCAGTGTCCCCCCCATACAGTATTAGATGCTTCAGTGTCCCCCCACATAGTATTAGATGCTTCAGTCTCCCCCATACAGTATTAGATGCTTCAGTGTCCCCCATACAGTATTAGATGCTTCAGTGTCCTCCATACAGTATTAGATGCGTCAGTGTCCCCCATACAGTATTAGATGGTTCAGTGTCCCCCATACAGTATTAGCTGCGTCAGTGTCCCCCATACAGTATTAGATGCTTCAGTGTCCCCCATACAGTATTAGATGCTTCAGTGTCCCCCCATACAGTATTAGATGCTTCAGTGTCCCCCACACAGTATTAGATGCTTCAGTGTCCCCCAAACAATATTAGATGCTTCAGTGTCCCCCAACATAGTATTAGATGCTTCAGTGTCCCGCCATACAGTATTAGATGCTACAATGTCCCCCATACAGTATTAGATGCTTCAGTGTCCCCCCCATACAGTACTAGATGGTTCACAGTGTCCGCCGTACAGTATTAGATGCTTCAGTGTCCCCCATACAGTATTAGATGCTTCAGTGTCCCCCATACAGTATTAGATGCTTCAGTGTCCCCTTATACAGTGTTAGATGCTTCACAGTGTCCCCCACACAATATTAGATGCTTCAGTGTCACCCATAGAGTATTAGATGCTTCACTGTCCCCCACACAGTATTAGATGCTTCAGTGTCCCCCATACAGTATTAGATGTTTCAGTGTCCCCCCAATACAGTATTAGATGCTTCACAGTGTCCCCCACACAGTATTAGATGCTTCAGTGTCCCCCACACAGTATTAGATGCTTCAGTGTCCCCAATACAGTACTAGATGATTCAGTGTCCCCCATTCAGTATTAGATGCTTCAGTGTCCCCCCACACAGTATTAGATGCTTCAGTGCCCCCCCCACACACAGTATTAGATGCTTCAGTGTCCCCCATACAGTATTAGATGCTTCAGTGTCCCCCCAATACAGTGTTAGATGGTTCACAGTGTCCCCCACACAGTATTAGATGCTTCAGTGTCCCCCACACAGTATTAGATGCTTCAGTGTCCCCCACAGTAGTAGATGCTTCAGTGTCCCCCATAGAGTATTAGATGCTTCATTGTCCCCCACACAGTATTAGATGCTTCAGTGTCCCCCACACAGTATTAGATGCTTCAGTGTCCCCCACACAGTATTAGATGCTTCAGTGTCCCCCATACAGTATTAGATGCTTCAGTGTCCCCCATACAGTATTAGATGCGTCAGTGTCCCCCACACAGTAGTAGATGCTTCAGTGTCCCTCACACAGTATGAGATGCTTCAGTGTCCCCCACACAGTAGTAGATTCTTCAGTGTCCCTCACACAGTATTAGATGCTTCAGTGTCCCCCCCATACAGTATTAGATGCTTCAGTGTCCCCCACACAGTATTAGATGCTTCAGTGTCCCCCACACAGTATTAGATGCTTCAGTGTCCCCCATACAGTATTAGATGCTTCAATGTCCCCCATACAGTATTAGATGCTTCAGTGTCCCCCCATACAGTATTAGATGCTTCAGTGTCCCCCCACATAGTATTAGATGCTTCAGTGTCCCCCATACAGTATTAGATGCTTCAGTGTCCTCCATACAGTATTAGATGCTTCAGTGTCCCCCATACAGTATTAGATGCGTCAGTGTCCCCCACACAGTAGTAGATGCTTCAGTGTCCCTCACACAGTATTAGATGCTTCAGTGTCCCCCCCATACAGTATTAGATGCTTCAGTGTCCCCCACACAGTATTAGATGCTTCAGTGTCTCCCACACAGTATTAGATGCTTCAGTGTCCCCCATACAGTATTAGAAGCTTCAGTGTCCCCCATACAGTATTAGATGCTTCAGTGTCCCCAAAACAGTATTAGATGCTTCAGTGTCCCCCACACAGTATTAGATGCTT
Source organism: Leptodactylus fallax (assembly GCA_947044405.1). Taxonomy (NCBI): domain Eukaryota; kingdom Metazoa; phylum Chordata; class Amphibia; order Anura; family Leptodactylidae; genus Leptodactylus; species Leptodactylus fallax. The sequence continues at coordinate 21,550 of CAMRHE010001388.1, read as the reverse complement.
CAGTGTCCCCCATACAGTATTAGATGCTTCAGTGTCCCCCACACATTATTAGATGCTTCAGTGTCCCCCATACAGTATTAGATGCTTCAGTGTCCCCTTATACATTGTTAGATGCTTCACAGTGTCCCCCACACAATATTAGGTGCTTCAGTGTCACCCATAGAGTATTAGATGCTTCACTGTCCCCCACACAGTATTAGATGCTTCAGTGTCACACCCACATAGTATTAGATGCTTCAGTATCCCCCATACAGTATTGAATGATTCACAGTGTCCCCCACACAGTATTAGATGCTTCAGTGTCCTCCATACAGTATTAGATGTTTCAGTGTCCCCCCAATACAGTATTAGATGCTTCAGTGTCCCCCACACAGTATTAGATGCTTCAGTGTCCCCCACACAGTAGCAGATGCTTCAGTGTCCCCCATAGCGTATTAGATGCTTCATTGTCCCCCACACAGTATTAGATGCTTCAGTGTCCCCCATACAGTATTAGATGCTTCAGTGTCCCCCATACAGTATTAGATGCTTCAGTGTCCCCCACACAGTACTAGATGCTTCAGTGTCCCCCATTCAGTATTAGATGCTTCAGTGTCCCCCCACACAGTATTAGATGCTTCAGTGTCCCCCCCCCACACACAGTATTAGATGCTTCAGTGTCCCCCATACAGTATTAGATGCTTCAGTGTCCCCCCAATACAGTGTTAGATGGTTCACAGTGTCCCCCACACAGTATTAGATGCTTCAGTGTCCCCCACACAGTATTAGATGCTTCAGTGTCCCCCACAGTAGTAGATGCTTCAGTGTCCCCCATAGAGTATTAGATGCTTCATTGTCCCCCACACAGTATAAGATGCTTCAGTGTCCCCCACACAGTATTAGATGCTTCATTGTCCCCCATACAGTATTAGATGCTTAAGTTTCCCCCATACAGTATTAGATGCTTCAGTGTCCCCCATACAGTATTAGATGCTTCAGTGTCCCCCATACAGTATTAGATGCTTCAGTGTCCCCCACACAGTATTAGATGCTTCAGTGTCCCCCCATACAGTGTTAGATGCTTCACAGTGTCGCCCACACAATATTAGATGCTTCAGTGTCCCCCATATAGTATTAGATGCTTCAGTGTCCCCCCCCACACACAGTATTAGATGCTTCAGTGTCCCCCACACAGTATTAGATGCTTCAGTGTCCCCCACACAGTATTAGATGCTTCAGTGTCCTCCATACAGTATTAAGTCTTTCCTCCCCACCGCGGTTAGGCCGTACAACCAACATCGACCTAAGCGGAGATCATTACACACAGAGAACTGAATTATCTCTCTGCCTGTTAAATCCCCCCCCCCACCTCCTCTGTCTGTCTGGTATTAATGTAATGCCTCTCACCTTGGAACATTCCTGTACATATTGTATTTGTATCTGCTTATCTTATCTTATCTTTGCTGCTGTAACACACTGAATTTCCCCATTGTGGGACTATTAAAGGTTATTATTATATTATTATTATTAGATGCTTCAGTGTCCCCCATACAGTATTAGAAGCTTCAGTGTCCCCCATACAGTATTAGATGCTTCAGTGTCCCCAAAACAGTATTAGATGCTTCAGTGTCCCCCACACAGTATTAGATGCTTTAGTGTCCCCCATACAGTATTAGATGCTTCAGTGTCCCTATAGAGTATTAGATGCTTCAGTGTCCCCCACACAGTATTAGATGCTTCAGTGTCCCCCACACAGTATTAGATGCTTCAGTGTCCCCCCCATACAGTATTAGATGCTTCAGTGTCCCCCCCCATACAGTATTAGATGATTTAGTGTCCCCCATACAGTATTAGATGCTTCAGTGTCCCCCACACAGTATTAGATGCTTCAATGTCCCGCCCATACAGTATTAGATGATTCAGTGTCCCCCCATACAGTTTTAGATGCTTCAGTGTCCCCCACACAGTATTAGATGCTTCAGTGTCCCCCATACAGTATTAGATGCTTCAGTGTCCACCATACAGTATTAGATGCTTCACAGTGTCCGCCATACAGTATTAGATGCTTCAGTGTCCCCCACAAAGTATTAGATGCTTCAGTGTCCCCCATACAGTATTAGATGCTTCAGTGTCCCCCATACAGTATTAGATGCTTCAGTGTCCCCCATACAGTATTAGATGCTTCAGTGTCCCCCATATAGTATTAGATGCTTCAGTGTCCACCCAATACAGTGTTAGATGGTTCACAGTGTCCCCCACACAGTATTAGATGCTTCGATGTCCCCCACACAGTATTAGATGCTTCAGTGTCCCCCACAGTAGTAGATGCTTCAGTGTCCCCCATACAGTATTAGATGCTTAAGTGTCCCCCATACAGTATTAGATGCTTCATTGTCCCCCACACAGTATTAGATGCTTCATTGTGCCCCACACAGTATTAGATGCTTCAATGTCCCCCATACAGTATGAGATGCTTCAGCATCCCGCATACAGTATTAGATGCTTCATTGTCCCCCATACAGTATTAGATACTTCAATGTCCCCATACAGTATTAGATGCTTCAGTGTCCCCCACACAGTATTAGATGCTTCAGTGTCCCCCACACAGTATTAGATGCTTCAGTGTCCCCCATATAGTATTAGATGCTTCAGTGTCCCCCACACAGTATTAGATGCTTCAGCGTCCCCCATACAGTATTAGATGCTTCAGTGTCCCCAATACAGTAATAGATGCTTCAGTGTCCCCCATACAGTATTAAGTCTTTCCTCCCCACCGCGGTTAGGATGTACAACCAACATCGACCTAATCGGAGATCATTACACACAAAGAACTGAAATATCTCTCTGCCTGTTAAATCCCCCCCCCCCTCTGTCTGTCTGCTATTAATGTAATGCCTCTCACCTTGGAACATTCCTGTACATATTGTATTTGTATCTGCTTATCTTATCTTATCTTTGCTGCTGTAACACACTGAATTTCCCCATTGTGGGACTATTAAAGGTTATTATTATATTATTATTATTAGATGCTTCAGTGTCCCCCAAACAGTATTAGAAGCTTCAGTGTCCCCTATACAGTATTAGATGCTTCAGTGTCCCCAAAACAGTATTAGATGCTTCAGTGTCCCCCACACAGTATTAGATGCTTCCGTATCCCCCACAAAGTATTACATGCTTCAGTGTCCCCCACACAGTATTAGATGCTTCAGTGTCCACCATACAGTATTAAATGCTTCACAGTGTCCGCCATACAGTATTAGATGCTTCAGTGTCCCCCATACAGAATTAGATGCTTCAGTGTCCCCCCAATACAGTGTTAGATGGTTCACAGTGTCCCCCACACAGTATTAGATGCTTCAGTGTCCCCCACACAGTATTAGATGCTTCAGTGTCCCCCATAGAGTATTAGATGCTTCATTGTCCCCCACACAGTATTAGATGCTTTAGTGTCCCCCACACAGTATTCGATGCTTCAGTGTCCCCCATACAGTATTAGATGCTTCAGTGTCCCCCACACAGTATTAGATGCTTCAGTGTCCCCCACACAGTATTAGATGCTTCAGTGTCCCCCACACAGTATTAGATGCTTCAGTGTCCCCCCATACAGTGTTAGATGCTTCACAGTGTCGCCCACACAATATTAGATGCTTCAGTGTCCCCCACACAGTATTATATGCTTCAGTGTCCCCCACACAGTATTAGATGCTTCAATGTCCCCCATACAGTATTAGATGCTTCAGTGCCCCCCATACAGTATTAGATGCTTCAGCATCCCCCATACAGTATTAGATGCTTCAATGTCCCCCATACAGTATTGGATGCTTCAGTGCCCCCCCACACAGTATTAGATGCTTCAGTGTCCCCCATACAGTATTAGATGCTTCAGTGCCCCCCATACAGTATTAGATGCTTCAGCATCCCCCATACAGTATTAGATACTTCAATGTCCCCACACAGTATTAGATGCTTCAGTGTCCCCCATATAGTATTAGATGCTTCAGTGTCCCGCATACAGTAATAGATGCTTCAGTGTCCCCCATACAGTATTAAGTCTTTCCTCCCCACCGCGGTTAGGCCGTACAACCAACATCGACCTAAGCGGAGATCATTACACACAGAGAACTGAAATATCTCTCTGCCTGTTAAATCCCCCCCCCCCCCCCTCTGTCTGTCTGCTATTAATGTAATGCCTCTCACCTTGGAACATTCCTGTACATATTGTATTTGTATCTGCTTTTCTTATCTTATCTTTGCTGCTGTAACACACTGAATTTCCCCATTGTGGGACTATTAAAGGTTATAATTATATTATTATTATTAGATGCTTCAGTGTCCCCCATACATTATTAGAAGCTTCAGTGTCCCCCATACAGTATTAGATGCTTCAGTGTCCCCAAAACAGTATTAGATGCTTCAGTGTCCCCCACACAGTATTAGATGCTTCCGTATCCCCCACAAAGTATTACATGCTTCAGTGTCCCCCACACAGTATTAGATGCTTCAGTGTCCACCACACAGTATTAGATGCTTCAGTGTCCCCCATACAGTATTAGATGCTACAGTGTCCCCCATTCAGTATTAGATGCTTCAGTGTCCCCCCACACAGTATTAGATGCTTCAGTGTCCACCATACAGTATTAGATGCTTCACAGTGTCCGCCATACAGTATTAGATGCTTCAGTGTCCCCCATACAGTATTAGATGCTTCAGTGTCCCCCCAATACAGTGTTAGATGGTTCACAGTGTCCCCCCACAGTATTAGATGCTTCAGTGTCCCCCACACAGTATTAGGTGCTTCAGTGTCCCCCACAGTAGTAGATGCTTCAGTGTCCCCCATAGAGTATTGGATGCTTCATTGCCCCCCACACAGTATTAGATGCTTCAGTGTCCCCCACACAGTATTAGATGCTTCAGTGTCCCCCATACAGTATTAGATGCTTAAGTGTCCCCCATACAGTATTAGATGCTTCAGTGTCCCCCCCATACAGTATTAGATGCTTCAGTGTCCCCCACACAGAATTAGATGCTTCAGTGTCCCACACACAGTATTAGATGCTTCAGTGTCCCCCCATAAAGTATTAGATGCTTCAGTGTCCCCCCATACAGTGTTAGATACTTCAGTGTCCCCCATACAGTATTAGATGCTTCAGTGTCCCCCCCCCATACAGTATTAGATGCTTCAGTGTCCCCCACACAGTATTAGATGCTTCAGTGTCCCCCACACAGTATTAGATGCTTCAGTGTCCCCCCATAAAGTATTAGATGCTGCAGTGTCCCCCCATACAGTATTAGATGCTTCAGTGTCCCCCATACAGTATTAGATGCTTCAGTGTCCCCCAAACAGTATTAGATGCTTCAGTGTTCCCCACAAAGTATTAGATGCTTCAGTGTCCCCCATACAGTATTAGATGCTTCAGTGTCCCCCATACAGTATTAGATGCTTCAGTGTCCTCCATACAGTATAGGATGTTTCAGTGTCCCCCATACAGTATTAGATGCTTCAGTGTCCCCCACACAGTATTAGATACTTCAGTGTCCCCCATACAGTATTAGATGCTTCAGTATCCTCCATACAGTATAAGATGTTTCAGTGTCCCCCATACAGTATTAGATGATTCAGTGTCCCCCCCATACAGTTTTAGATGCTTCAGTGTCCCCCATACAGTATTAGATGCTTTACAGTATCCGCCATACAGTATTAGATGCTTCAGTGTCCCCCACACAGTGTTAAATGCTTCACAGTGTCCCCCCCACAGTATTAGATGCTTCAGCGTCCCCCACACAGTATTAGATGCTTCAGTGTCCCCCACACAGTATTAGATGCTTCAGTGTCCCCCACACAGTAGTAGATGCTTCAGTGTCCCCCATAGAGTATTAGATGCTTCATTGTCCCCCACACAGTATTAGATGCTTCAGTGTCCCCCACACAGTGTTAGATGCTTCAGTGTCCCCCATACAGTATTAGATGCTTCAGTGTCCCCCACACAGTATTAGATGCTTCAGTGTCCCCCACACAGTATTAGATGCTTCAGTGTCCCCCCATAGAGTGTTAGATGCTTCACAGTGTCACACACACAATATTAGATGCTTCAATGTCCCCCACACAGTATTAGATGATTTAGTGTCCCCCACACAGTATTAGATGCTTCAGTGTCCCCCATACAGTATTAGATGCTTAAGTGTCCCCCAATACAGTATTAGATGCTTCAGTGTCCCCCATACAGTATTAAGTCTTTCCTCCCCACCGCAGTTAGGCTGTACAACGAACACCGACCTAAGCGGAGATCATTACACACAGAGAATTGAAATATCTCTCTGCCTGTTAAATCCCCCCCCCCTCCTCTGTCTGTCTGTCTGCTATTAATGTAATGCCTCTCACCTTGGAACATTCCTGTACATATTGTATTTGTATCTGCTTATCTTATCTTATGTTTGCTGCTGTAACACACTGAATTTCCCCATCGCGGGACTATTAAATGACTATTATTATTATTATATTATTATTATTAGATGCTTCAGTGTCCCCCATACAGTATGAGAAGCTTCAGTGTCCCCCATACAGTATTAGATGCTTCAGTGTCCCCCAAACAGTATTAGATGTTTCAGTGTCCCCCACACAGTATTAGATTCTTCAGTGTTCACCACACAGTATTAGATGCTTCAGTGTCCCCCACACAGTATTAGATGCTTCCGTATCCCCCACAAAGTTTTAGATGCTTCAGTGTCCCCCATACAGTATTAGATGATTCAGTGTCCCCCCATACAGTTTTTGATGCTTCAGTGTCCCCCATACAGTATTAGATGCTTCACAGTGTCCGCCATACAGTATTATATGCTTCAGTGTCCACCATACAGTATTAGATGCTTCATTGTCCCCCACACAGTATTAGATGCTTCAGTGTCCCCCACACAGTATAAGATGCTCAATGTCACCCATACAGTATTAGATTCTTCAGTGTCCCCCATACAGTATTAGATGCTTCAATGTCCCCCATACAGTATTAGATGCTTCAGTGCCCCCCATACAGTATTAGATGCTTCAGCATCCCCTATACAGTATTAGATGCTTCAATGTCCCCCATACAGTATTAGATGCTTCAGTGCCCCCCCTACAGTATTAGATCCTTCAATGTCCCCCATACAGTATTAGATGCTTCAGTGCCCCCCATACAGTATTTGATGCTTCAGCATCCCCCATACAGTATTAGATGCTTCAGTGTCCCCCACACAGTATTAGATGCTTCAGAGTCCCCCACACAGTATTAGATGCTTCAGTGTCCCCCCATAAAGTATTAGATGCTTCAGTGTCCCCCCATACAGTGTTAGATGCTTCACAGTGTCGCCCACACAATATTAGATGCTTCAGTGTCCCCCACACAGTATTGTATGCTTCAGTGTCCCCCACACAGTATTAGATGCTTCAATGTCCCCCATACAGTATTAGATGCTTCAGTGCCCCCCATACAGTATTAGATGCTTCAGCATCCCCTATACAGTATTAGATGCTTCAATGTCCCCCATACAGTATTAGATGCTTCAGTGCCCCCCCTACAGTATTAGATCCTTCAATGTCCCCCATACAGTATTAGATGCTTCAGTGCCCCCCATACAGTATTAGATGCTTCAGCATCCCCCATACAGTATTAGATGCTTCATCGTCCTCCATACAGTATTAGATACTTCAATGTCCCCACACAGTATTAGATGCTTCAGTGTCCCCCACACTGTATTAGATGCTTCAGTGTCCCCCATATATTATTAGATGCTTCAGTGTCCCCCATACAGTAATAGATGTTTCAGTGTCCCCCATACAGTATTAAGTCTTTCCTCCCCACCGCGCTTAGGCTGTACAACCAACATCGACCTAAGCGGAGATCATTACACAAAGAGAACTGAATTATCTCTCTGCCTGTTAAATCTCCCCCCCCCCCCCCCCTGTCTGTCTGCTATTAATGTAATGCCTCTCACCTTGGAACATTCCTGTACATATTGTATTTGTATCTGCTTATCTTATCTTATCTTTGCTGCTGTAACACACTGAATTTCCCTATTGTGGGACTATTAAAGGTTATTATTATATTATTATTAGATGCTTCAGTGTCCCCCATACAGTATTAGATGCTTCAGTGTCCCCCACACAGTATTAGATGCTTCAGTGTCCCCCACACAGTATTAGATGCTTCAGTGTCCCCCATACAGTATTAGATGATTCAGTGTCCCCCCATACAGTTTTAGATGCTTCAGTGTCCCCCACATAGTATTAGATGATTCAGTGTCCCCCCATACAGTTTTAGATGCTTCAGTGTCCCCCACACAGTATTAGATGCTTCAGTGTCCCCCACACAGTATTAGATGCTTCAGTGTCCCCCACACAGTATTAGATGCTTCAGTGTCCCCCCATAAAGTATTAGATGCTTCAGTGTCCCCCCATACATTGTTAGATGCTTCACAGTGTCGCCCACACAATATTAGATGCTTCAGTGTCCCCCACACAGTATTATATGCTTCAGTGTCCCCCACACAGTATTAGATGCTTCAGTGCCCCCCATACAGTATTAGATGCTTCAATGTCCCCCATACAGTATTAGATGCTTCAGTGCCCCCCATACAGTATTAGATGCTTCAGCATCCCCCATACAGTATTGGATGCTTCAGTGTCCCCCATATATTATTAGATGCTTCAGTGTCCCCCATAGAGTAATAGATGTTTCAGTGTCCCCCATACAGTATTAAGTCTTTCCTCCCCACCGCGGTTAGGCTGTACAACCAACATCGACCTAAGCGGAGATCATTACACAAAGAGAACTGAATTATCTCTCTGCCTGTTAAATCCCCCCCCCCCCCCCTCTTGTCTGTCTGCTATTAATGTAATGCTTTTCACCTTGGAACATTCCTGTACATATTGTATTTGTATCTGCTTATCTTATCTTATCTTTGCTGCTGTAACACACTGAATTTCCCCATTGTGGGACTATTAAAGGTTATTATTATATTATTATTATTAGATGCTTCAGTGTCCCCCATACAGTATTAGAAGCTTCAGTGTCCCCCATACAGTATTAGATGCTTCGGTGTCCCCCACACAGTATTAGATGCTTCCGTGTCCCCCACACAGTATTAGATGCTTCAGTGTCCCCCATACAGTATTAGATGATTAAGTGTCCCCCATACAGTATTAGATGATTCACAGTATCCGCCATACAGTATTAGATGCTTCAGTGTCCCCCATACAGTATTAAGTCTTTCCTCCCCACCGCAGTTAGGCTGTACAACGAACACCGACCTAAGCGGAGATCATTACACACAGAGAATTGAAATATCTCTCTGCCTGTTAAATCCCCCCCCCCCTCCTCTGTCTGTCTGTCTGCTATTAATGTAATGCCTCTCACCTTGGAACATTCCTGTACATATTGTATTTGTATCTGCTTATCTTATCTTATCTTTGCTGCTGTAACACACTGAATTTCCCCAACGCGGGACTATTAAATGACTATTATTATTATTATATTATTATTATTATTAGATCCTTCAGTGTCCCCCATACAGTATGAGAAGCTTCAGTGTCCCCCATACAGTATTAGATGCTTCAGTGTCCCCCAAACAGTATTAGATGTTTCAGTGTCCCCCACACAGTATTAGATTCTTCAGTGTTCACCACACAGTATTAGATGCTTCAGTGTCCCCCACACAGTATTAGATGCTTCCGTATCCCCCACAAAGTTTTAGATGCTTCAGTGTCCCCCATACAGTATTAGATGATTCAGTGTCCCCCCATACAGTTTTAGATGCTTCAGTGTCCCCCATACAGTATTAGATGCTTCACAGTGTCCGCCATACAGTATTATATGCTTCAGTGTCCACCATACAGTATTAGATGCTTCAGTGTCCCCCACACAATGTTAGATGCTTCACAGTGTCCCCCACACAGTATTAGATGTTTCAGTGTCCCCCACACAGTATTAGATGCTTCAGTGTCCCCCACACAGTATTAGATGCTTCAGTGTCCCCCATACAGTATTAGGTGCTTCAGTGTCCCCCCACACAGTATCAGATGCTTCAGTGTCCCCCACACAGTATAAGATGCTCAATGTCACCCATACAGTATTAGATTCTTCAGTGTCCCCCCATAGAGTGTTAGATGCTTCACAGTGTCGCCCACACAATATTAGATGCTTCAATGTCCCCCACACAGTATTAGATGCTTAACTGTCCCCCATACAGTATTAGATGCTTCAGTGTCCCCCATACAGTATTAAGTTTTTCCTCCCCCACCGCAGTTAGGCTTTACAACCAACACCGTCCTAAGCGGAGATCATTACACACAGAGAATTGAAATATCTCTCTGCCTGTTAAATCCCCCCCCCCCTCTGTCTGTCTGCTATTAATGTAATGCCTCTCACCTTGGAACATTTCTGTACATATTGTATTTGTATCTACTTATCTTATCTTTGCTGCTGTAACACACTGAATTTCCCCATCGCGGGACTATTAAAGGACTATTATTATTATTATATTTTTATTATTAGATGCTTCAGTGTCCCCCATACAGTATGAGAAGCTTCAGTGTCCCTCGTACAGTATTAGATGCTTCAGTGTCCCCCAAACAGTATTAGATGTTTCAGTGTCCCCCACACAGTATTAGATTCTTCAGTGTTCCCCACACAGTATTAGATGCTTCCGTATCCCCCACAAAGTATTAGATGCTTCAGTGTCCCCCACACAGTATTAGATTTTTCAGTGTCCCCCATACAGTATTAGATGCTTCAGTGTCCTCCATACAGTATTAGATGCTTCAGTGTCCCCCACACAGTATTAGATGCTTCAGTGTCCCCCATACAGTTTTAGATGCCTCAGTGTCCCCCATACAGTATTATATGCTTCAGTGTCCCCCATACAGTATTAGATGCTTCACAGTATCCACCATACAGTATTAGATGCTTCAGTGTCCCCCACACAGTGTTAGATGCTTCACAGTGTCCCCCACACAGTATTAGATGTTTCAGTGTCCCCCACACAGTATTAGATGCTTCAGTGTCCCCCATACATTATTAGATGCTTCAGTGTCCCCCACACAGTATAAGATGCTTCAATGTCACCCATACAGTAATAGTTGCTTCAGTGTCCCCCACACAGTATTAGATGCTTCATAGTCCCCCACACAGTATTAGATGCTTCAGAGTCCCACACAGTATTAGATGCTTCAGTGTCCCCCACACAGTATTAGATGCTTCAGTGTCCCCCACACAGTATTAGATGCTTCAGTGTCCCCCACACAGTATTAGATGCTTCAGTGTCCCCCATACAGTATTAGATGCTTCAGTGTCCCCCACACTGTATTAGATGCTTCAGTGTCCCCCATACAGTATTAGATGCTTCTGTGTCCCACACACAGTATTACATGCTTCAGTGTCCCCCACACAGTATTAGATGCTTCAGTGTCCCTCACACAGTATTAGATGCTTCCGTATCCCCCACAAAGTATTAGATGTTTCAGTGTCCCGCCCACAGTATTAGATGCTTCAAAGTGTCCCCCACACAGTATTAGATGCTTCAGTGTCCCCCACACAGTATTAGATGCTTCAGTGTCCCCCACACAGTAATAGATGCTTCATTGCCCCCATACAGTATTAGATGCTTCAGTGTCCCTCACACAGTATTAGATGCTTCAGTATCCCCCATACAGTATTAGATGCTTCAGTCTCCCCCATACAGTATTAGATGCTTCAGTGTCCCTCACACAGTATTAGATACTTCAGTGTCACCCACACAGTATTAGATGCTTCAGTGTCCCCCACACAGTATTAGATGCTTCAGTGTCCCCCACACAGTATTAGATGCTTCAGTGTCCCCCACACAGTATTAGATGCTTCAGTGTCCTCCATAGAGTATTAGATGCTTCAGTGTCCCCCACACAGTATTAGATGCTTCAGTGTCCCCCACACAGTATTAGATGCTTCAGTGTCCCCCCATAGAGTGTTAGATGCTTCACAGTGTCGCCCACACAATATTAGATGCTTCAATGTCCCCCACACAGTATTAGATGCTTCAGTGTCCCCCACACAGTATTAGATGCTTCAGTGTCCCCCATACAGTATTAGATGCTTAAGTGTCCCCCATACAGTATTAGATGCTTCAGTGTCCCCCACACAGTATTAGATGCCTCAGTGTCCCCCATACAGTATTATATGCTTCAGTGTCCCCCATACAGTATTAGATGCTTCACAGTATCCACCATACAGTATTAGATGCTTCAGTGTCCCCCACACAGTGTTAGATGCTTCACAGTGTCCCCCACACAGTATTAGATGTTTCAGTGTCCCCCACACAGTATTAGATGCTTCAGTGTCCCCCATACATTATTAGATGCTTCAGTGTCCCCCACACAGTATAAGATGCTTCAATGTCACCCATACAGTAATAGTTGCTTCAGTGTCCCCCACACAGTATTAGATGCTTCATTGTCCCCCACACAGTATTAGATGCTTCAGAGTCCCACACAGTATTAGATGCTTCAGTGTCCCCCACACAGTATTAGATGCTTCAGTGTCCCCCACACAGTATTAGATGCTTCAGTGTCCCCCATACAGTATTAGATGCTTCTGTGTCCCCCACACTGTATTAGATGCTTCAGTGTCCCCCATACAGTATTAGATGCTTCTGTGTCCCCCACACAGTATTACATGCTTCAGTGTCCCCCACACAGTATTAGATGCTTCAGTGTCCCCCACACAGTATTAGATGCTTCCGTATCCCCCACAAAGTATTAGATGTTTCAGTGTCCCGCCCACAGTATTAGATGCTTCAAAGTGTCCCCCACACAGTATTAGATGCTTCAGTATCCCCCATACAGTATTAGATGCTTCAGTCTCCCCCATACAGTATTAGATGCTTCAGTGTCCCTCACACAGTATTAGATACTTCAGTGTCACCCACACAGTATTAGATGCTTCAGTGTCCCCCACACAGTATTAGATGCTTCAGTGTCCCCCACACAGTATTAGATGCTTCAGTGTCCCCCACACAGTATTAGATGCTTCAGTGTCCTCCATACAGTATTAGATGCTTCAGTGTCCCCCACACAGTATTAGATGCTTCAGTGTCCCCCACACAGTATTAGATGCTTCAGTGTCCCCCCATAGAGTGTTAGATGCTTCACAGTGTCGCCCACACAATATTAGATGCTTCAATGTCCCCCACACAGTATTAGATACTTCAGTGTCCCCCACACAGTATTAGATGCTTCAGTGTCCCCCATACAGTATTAGATGCTTAAGTGTCCCCCATACAGTATTAGATGCTTCAGTGTCCCCCATACAGTATTAAGTCTTTCCTCCCCACCGCAGTTAGGCTGTACAACCAACACCGACCTAAGCGGAGATCATTACACACAGAGAACTGAAATATCTCTCTGCCTGTTAAATCCCCCCCCCCCCCTCCCTCTGTCTGTCTGCTATTAATGTAATACCTCTCACCTTGGAACATTCCTGTACATATTGTATTTGTATGTACCTATCTTATCTTTGCTGCTGTAACACACTGAATTTCCCCATCGCGGGACTATTAAAGGACTATTATTATTATTATATTATTATTATTAGATGCTTCAGTGTCCCCCATACAGTATGAGAAGCTTCAGTGTCCCCCATACAGTATTAGATGCTTCAGTGTCCCCCATACAGTATTAGATGCTTCAGTGTCCCCCATACAGTATTAGATGCTTCAGTGTCCCCCAAACAGTATTAGATGTTTCAGTGTCCCCCACACAGTATTAGATTCTTCAGTGTTCCCCACACAGTATTAGATGCTTCCGTATCCCCCACAAAGTATTAGATGCTTCAGTGTCCCCCACACAGTATTAGATGTTTCAGTGTCCCCCATACAGTATTAGATGCATCAGTGTCCTCCATACAGTATTAGATGCTTCAGTGTCCCCCATACAGTATTAGATGATTCAGTGTCCCCCATACAGTATTATATGCTTCAGTGTCCCCCATACAGTATTAGATGCTTCACAGTATCCACCATACAGTATTAGATGCCTCAGTGTCCCCCATACAGTATTATATGCTTCAGTGTCCCCCACACAGTATTAGATGCTTCAGTGTCCCCCATACAGTATTAGGTGCTTCAGTGTCCCCCCACACAGTATTAGATGCTTCAGTGTCCCCCACACAGTATAAGATACTTCAATGTCCCCCACACAGTATTAGATGCTTCAGTGTCCCCCACAGTAGTAGATGCTTCAGTGTCCCCCATACAGTATTAGATGCTTAAGTGTCCCCCATACAGTATTAGATGCTTCATTGTCCCCCACACAGTATTAGATGCTTCATTGTGCCCCACACAGTATTAGATGCTTCAATGTCCCCCATACAGTATGAGATGCTTCAGCATCCCGCATACAGTATTAGATGCTTCATTGTCCCCAATACAGTAATAGATGCTTCAGTGTCCCCCATACAGTATTAAGTCTTTCCTCCCCACCGCGGTTAGGATGTACAACCAACATCGACCTAATCGGAGATCATTACACACAAAGAACTGAAATATCTGTCTGCCTGTTAAATCCCCCCCCCCCTCTGTCTGTCTGCTATTAATGTAATGCCTCTCACCTTGGAACATTCCTGTACATATTGTATTTGTATCTGCTTATCTTATCTTATCTTTGCTGCTGTAACACACTGAATTTCCCCATTGTGGGACTATTAAAGGTTATTATTATATTATTATTATTAGATGCTTCAGTGTCCCCCAAACAGTATTAGAAGCTTCAGTGTCCCCTATACAGTATTAGATGCTTCAGTGTCCCCAAAACAGTATTAGATGCTTCAGTGTCCCCCACACAGTATTAGATGCTTCCGTATCCCCCACAAAGTATTACATGCTTCAGTGTCCCCCACACAGTATTAGATGCTTCAGTGTCCACCATACAGTATTAAATGCTTCACAGTGTCCGCCATACAGTATTAGATGCTTCAGTGTCCCCCATACAGAATTAGATGCTTCAGTGTCCCCCCAATACAGTGTTAGATGGTTCACAGTGTCCCCCACACAGTATTAGATGCTTCAGTGTCCCCCACACAGTATTAGATGCTTCAGTGTCCCCCATAGAGTATTAGATGCTTCATTGTCCCCCACACAGTATTAGATGCTTTAGTGTCCCCCACACAGTATTCGATGCTTCAGTGTCCCCCATACAGTATTAGATGCTTCAGTGTCCCCCACACAGTATTAGATGCTTCAGTGTCCCCCACACAGTATTAGATGCTTCAGTGTCCCCCACACAGTATTAGATGCTTCAGTGTCCCCCCATACAGTGTTAGATGCTTCACAGTGTCGCCCACACAATATTAGATGCTTCAGTGTCCCCCACACAGTATTATATGCTTCAGTGTCCCCCACACAGTATTAGATGCTTCAATATCCCCCATACAGTATTAGATGCTTCAGTGCCCCCCATACAGTATTAGATGCTTCAGCATCCCCCATACAGTATTAGATGCTTCAATGTCCCCCATACAGTATTGGATGCTTCAGTGCCCCCCCACACAGTATTAGATGCTTCAGTGTCCCCCATACAGTATTAGATGCTTCAGTGCCCCCCATACAGTATTAGATGCTTCAGCATCCCCCATACAGTATTAGATACTTCAATGTCCCCACACAGTATTAGATGCTTCAGTGTCCCCCATATAGTATTAGATGCTTCAGTGTCCCGCATACAGTAATAGATGCTTCAGTGTCCCCCATACAGTATTAAGTCTTTCCTCCCCCACCGCGGTTAGGCTGTACAACCAACATCGACCTAAGCGGAGATCATTACACACAGAGAACTGAAATATCTCTCTGCCTGTTAAATCCCCCCCCCCCCTCTCTGTCTGTCTGCTATTAATGTAATGCCTCTCACCTTGGAACATTCCTGTACATATTGTATTTGTATCTGCTTTTCTTATCTTATCTTTGCTGCTGTAACACACTGAATTTCCCCATTGTGGGACTATTAAAGGTTATAATTATATTATTATTATTAGATGCTTCAGTGTCCCCCATACAGTATTAGAAGCTTCAGTGTCCCCCATACAGTATTAGATGCTTCAGTGTCCCCAAAACAGTATTAGATGCTTCAGTGTCCCCCACACAGTATTAGATGCTTCCGTATCCCCCACAAAGTATTACATGCTTCAGTGTCCCCCACACAGTATTAGATGCTTCAGTGTCCACCACACAGTATTAGATGCTTCAGTGTCCCCCATACAGTATTAGATGCTACAGTGTCCCCCATTCAGTATTAGATGCTTCAGTGTCCCCCCACACAGTATTAGATGCTTCAGTGTCCACCATACAGTATTAGATGCTTCACAGTGTCCGCCATACAGTATTAGATGCTTCAGTGTCCCCCATACAGTATTAGATGCTTCAGTGTCCCCCAATACAGTGTTAGATGGTTCACAGTGTCCCCCCACAGTATTAGATGCTTCAGTGTCCCCCACACAGTATTAGGTGCTTCAGTGTCCCCCATAGAGTATTAGATGCTTCATTGCCCCCCACACAGTATTAGATGCTTCAGTGTCCCCCACATAGTATTAGATGCTTCAGTGTCCCCCATACAGTATTAGATGCTTAAGTGTCCCCCATACAGTATTAGATGCTTCAGTGTCCCCCCCCCCATACAGTATTAGATGCTTCAGTGTCCCCCACACAGTATTAGATGCTTCAGTGTCCCCCACACAGTATTAGATGCTTCAGTGTCCCCCCATAAAGTATTAGATGCTTCAGTGTCCCCCCATACAGTGTTAGATGCTTCAGTGTCCCCCATACAGTATTAGATGCTTCAGTGTCCCCCCCCCATACAGTATTAGATGCTTCAGTGTCCCCCACACAGTATTAGATGCTTCAGTGTTCCCCACACAGTATTAGATGCTTCAGTGTCCCCCCATAAAGTATTAGATGCTGCAGTGTCCCCCCATACAGTATTAGATGCTTCAGTGTCCCCCATACAGTATTAGATGCTTCAGTGTCCTCCCCATATAGTATTAGATGCTTCAGTGTCCCCCACACAGTATTCGATGCTTCAATGTCCCCCACACAGCATTAGATGCTTCAGTGTCCCCCATACAGTATTAAGTCTTTCCTCCCCACCGCGGTTAGGCTGTACAACCAACACCGACCTAAGCGGAGATCATTACACACAGAGAACTGAAATATCTCTCTGCCTGTTAAATCCCCCCCCCCCCTCTCTGTCTGTCTGCTATTAATGTAATGCCTCTCACGTTGGAACATTCCTGTACATATTGTATTTGTATCTGCTTATCTTATCTTCTCTTTGCTGCTGTAACACACTGAATTTCCCCATTGTGGGACTATTAAAGGACTATTATTGTTATTATATTATTATTATTATTAGATGGTTCAGTGTCCGCCATACAGTATTAGAAGCTTCAGTGTCCCCCATACAGTATTAGATGCTTCAGTGTCCCCCAAACAGTATTAGATGCTTCAGTGTTCCCCACAAAGTATTAGATGCTTCAGTGTCCCCCATACAGTATTAGATGCTTCAGTGTCCCCCATACAGTATTAGATGCTTCAGTGTCCTCCATACAGTATAAGATGTTTCAGTGTCCCCCACACAGTATTAGATGCTTCAGTGTCCCCCATACAGTATTAGATGCTTCAGTATCCTCCATACAGTATAAGATGTTTCAGTGTCCCCCATACAGTATTAGATGATTCAGTGTCCCCCCCATACAGTTTTAGATGCTTCAGTGTCCCCCATACAGTATTAGATGCTTTACAGTATCCGCCATACAGTATTAGATGCTTCAGTGTCCCCCACACAGTGTTAAATGCTTCACAGTGTCCCCCCCACAGTATTAGATGCTTCAGCGTCCCCCACACAGTATTAGATGCTTCAGTGCCCCCACACAGTATTAGATGCTTCAGTGTCCCCCACACAGTAGTAGATGCTTCAGTGTCCCCCATAGAGTATTAGATGCTTCATTGTCTCCCACACAGTATTAGATGCTTCAGTGTCCCCCACACAGTGTTAGATGCTTCAGTGTCCCCCATACAGTATTAGATGCTTCAGTGTCCCCCACACAGTATTAGATGCTTCAGTGTCCCCCACACAGTATTAGATGCTTCAGTGTCCCCCCATAGAGTGTTAGATGCTTCACAGTGTCACCCACACAATATTAGATGCTTCAATGTCCCCCACACAGTATTAGATGATTCAGTGTCCCCCACACAGTATTAGATGCTTCAGTGTCCCCCATACAGTATTAGATGCTTAAGTGTCCCCCAATACAGTATTAGATGCTTCAGTGTCCCCCATACAGTATTAAGTCTTTCCTCCCCACCGCAGTTAGGCTGTACAACGAACACCGACCTAAGCGGAGATCATTACACACAGAGAATTGAAATATCTCTCTGCCTGTTAAATCCCCCCCCCCTCTCTGTCTGTCTGCTATTAATGTAATACCTCTCACCTTGGAACATTCCTGTACATATTGTATTTGTATGTACTTATCTTATCTTTGCTGCTGTAACACACTGAATTTCCCCATCGCGGGACTATTAAAGGACTATTATTATTATTATATTATTATTATTAGATGCTTCAGTGTCCCCCATACAGTATGAGAAGCTTCAGTGTCCCCCATACAGTATTAGATGCTTCAGTGTCCCCCATACAGTATTAGATGCTTCAGTGTCCCCCATACAGTATTAGATGCTTCAGTGTCCCCCAACAGTATTAGATGTTTCAGTGTCCCCCACACAGTATTAGATTCCTCAGTGTTCCCCACACAGTATTAGATGCTTCCGTATCCCCCACAAAGTATTAGATGCTTCAGTGTCCCCCACACAGTATTAGATGTTTCAGTGTCCCCCACACAGTATTAAATTCTTCAGTGTTCCCCACACAGTATTAGATGCTTCCGTATCCCCCACAAAGTATTAGATGCTTCAGTGTCCCCCACACAGTATTAGATGTTTCAGTGTCCCCCATACAGTATTAGATGCTTCAGTGTCCTCCATACAGTATTAGATGCTTCAGTGTCCCCCATACAGTATTAGATGATTCAGTGTCCCCCCATACAGTTTTAGATGCTTCAGTGTCCCCCATACAGTATTAGATGCCTCAGTGTCCCCCATACAGTATTATATGCTTCAGTGTCCCCCATACAGTATTAGATGCTTCACAGTATCCACCATACAGTATTAGATGCCTCAGTGTCCCCCATACAGTATTATATGCTTCAGTGTCCCCCACACAGTATTAGATGCTTCAGTGTCCCCCATACAGTATTAGGTGCTTCAGTGTCCCCCCACACAGTATTAGATGCTTCAGTGTCCCCCACACAGTATAAGATACTTCAATGTCACCCAAACAGTATTAGATGCTTCATTGTCCCCCACACAGTATTAGATGCTTCAGAGTCCCCCACACAGTATTAGATGCTTCAGTGTCCCCCACACAGTATTAGATGCTTCAGTGTCCCCCACACAGTATTAGATGCTTCATTGTCCCCCACAAAGTATTAGATGCTTCAGTGTCCCCCACACAGTATTAGATGTTTCAGTGTCCCCCATACAGTATTAGATGCTTCAGTGTCCTCCATACAGTATTAGATGCTTCAGTGTCCCCCATACAGTATTAGATGATTCAGTGTCCCCCCATACAGTTTTAGATGCTTCAGTGTCCCCCATACAGTATTAGATGCCTCAGTGTCCCCCATACAGTATTATATGCTTCAGTGTCCCCCATACAGTATTAGATGCTTCACAGTATCCACCATACAGTATTAGATGCCTCAGTGTCCCCCATACAGTATTATATGCTTCAGTGTCCCCCACACAGTATTAGATGCTTCAGTGTCCCCCATACAGTATTAGATGCTTCAGTCTCCCCCCATACAGTATTAGATGCTTTAGTGTCCCCCACACAGTATAAGATACTTCAATGTCACCCATACAGTATTAGATGCTTCATTGTCCCCCACACAGTATTAGATGCTTCAGAGTCCCCCACACAGTATTAGATGCTTCAGTGTCCCCCACACTGTATTAGATGCTTCAGTGTCCCCCATACAGTATTAGATGCTTCTGTGTCCCCCACACAGTATTAGATGCTTCCGTATCCCCCACAAAGTATTAGATGCTTCAGTGTCCCGCCCACAGTATTAGATGCTTCAAAGTATCCCCCACACAGTATTAGATGCTTCAGTGTCCCCCACACAGTATAAGATACTTCAATGTCACCCAAACAGTATTAGATGCTTCATTGTCCCCCACACAGTATTAGATGCTTCAGAGTCCCCCACACAGTATTAGATGCTTCAGTGTCCCCCACACAGTATTAGATGCTTCAGTGTCCCCCACACAGTATTAGATGCTTCATTGTCCCCCACAAAGTATTAGATGCTTCAGTGTCCCCCACACAGTATTAGATGTTTCAGTGTCCCCCATACAGTATTAGATGCTTCAGTGTCCTCCATACAGTATTAGATGCTTCAGTGTCCCCCATACAGTATTAGATGATTCAGTGTCCCCCCATACAGTTTTAGATGCTTCAGTGTCCCCCATACAGTATTAGATGCCTCAGTGTCCCCCATACAGTATTATATGCTTCAGTGTCCCCCATACAGTATTAGATGCTTCACAGTATCCACCATACAGTATTAGATGCCTCAGTGTCCCCCATACAGTATTATATGGTTCAGTGTCCCCCACACAGTATTAGATGCTTCAGTGTCCCCCATACAGTATTAGATGCTTCAGTCTCCCCCCCATACAGTATTAGATGCTTCAGTGTCCCCCACACAGTATAAGATACTTCAATGTCACCCATACAGTATTAGATGCTTCATTGTCCCCCACACAGTATTAGATGTTTCAGTGTCCCCCATACAGTATTAGATGCTTCAGTGTCCTCCATACAGGATTAGATGCTTCAGTGTCCCCCATACAGTATTAGATGATTCAGTGTCCCCCCATACAGTTTTAGATGCTTCAGTGTCCCCCATACAGTATTAGATGCCTCAGTGTCCCCCATACAGTATTATATGCTTCAGTGTCCCCCATACAGTATTAGATGCTTCACAGTATCCACCATACAGTATTAGATGCCTCAGTGTCCCCCATACAGTATTATATGCTTCAGTGTCCCCCACACAGTATTAGATGCTTCAGTGTCCCCCATACAGTATTAGGTGCTTCAGTGTCCCCCCACACAGTATTAGATGCTTCAGTGTCCCCCACACAGTATAAGATACTTCAATGTCACCCAAACAGTATTAGATGCTTCATTGTCCCCCACACAGTATTAGATGCTTCAGAGTCCCCCACACAGTATTAGATGCTTCAGTGTCCCCCACACAGTATTAGATGCTTCAGTGTCCCCCACACAGTATTAGATGCTTCAGTGTCCCCCATACAGTATTAGATGCTTCTGTGTCCCCCACACAGTATTAGATGCTTCCGTATCCCCCACAAAGTATTAGATGCTTCAGTGTCCCGCCCACAGTATTAGATGCTTCAAAGTATCCCCCACACAGTATTAGATGCTGCAGTG